>JBCFXI010001334.1:0-60161 GCA_038496175.1 Ampulex compressa | reverse complement strand
AAACTCCGCTCGACACTACGACGGAGGGCAAACGTAATAAAACTTGCGCGTTAAAAGTATTTCACCCAATAACCTTAATCGATGGAATAAATAGCGATGCGCTGTGTCGTATTAATTTTCCCGCGGATCGCGGGAATAAAATTCAATGGTAACTTTTGATATCGCATTTTCGGCACGAAATACAGGATAAAAGCATCGAAATGTCTTGCGACATAGCATTTGATCGTGGTGTTTAATTTTCGAGTATAAAAATTCAATAGACTGCTCGACGATGATTTTCTACGAATCGTGTCGCCGGATAAAGTGAATCCGGCGTGAAAAACTTGATTGGCTTTTAAGATCGCCCCGAGTTTCGCCTCGACGCCGTGCAAATCGCGCCGTTTCTCTTCCAGGATCAAAGAATTCTCCACCCAAAACGCTGAGTCCCGAGAGATTGACCCCGTCGAAACGAGCGAGATGCGCGTACGCGCGATAATGCAGCTAATCGTGGATGATTTACGAGAATTCTTGCAAATGGTTTTCCTCGCGTGTAATAATAAATTGCATATTTAAAGGTAACGTTAAAGCTACGGTATACTCGTGTACACATATGTATATATATATATATATATCTCACTTACACATACTCTAGGTTGTAATTATTTACAAAAAATCTCTTACCATACGTAACAGCAATAATAATCGTCGTAAAACTCTTCGATAATAAGTCCTTTCTTATAAATAGATAAACCTTAAATATCGTCTAATCGATAAAAACTCTTGGAAAATTATTTAAAAACGATTTGTCTATGCGCCCTCTCGGCGTGCCCAGTGATGAGGAGAAGGATGGAGATGGGAAGAAGGGAGGAAAAGGGTTTCACCGCCGTGAGTCAACATCGGGTTTGATTTTCCCTCGACGTGGATATCGTGAAGTAAGGAAATAATGCGCGGGACGATCGATCATCCCTTTATGCGGCTTCGCGATGAAGGAGCGAGATAAAGTCAATAATTCGTACGAGACGATGGAACTCCGATCGTCCGACCAATCAGAGGCCGCGAACTCTGGAACCCGAACATCCGCGCGGAAGCCCGCCAATAAGAGGCCGCCTCTTAAATAGAGCGGCAAGAAAGTCGGATACTCGTTCTTAGGAAACCTCTTTCGTCCGCGCGAGCGACTTTCTCTTCCTCTCCATCGGCCTGGAATCGATAACGTAGAAGCACCCTTCTTGAAACTCGGACGCCCCTCCTCGTTGCATCGACAGAATCGTCGTTATAAAAGTGAAGAGACTCGTTCGTGGATCGAGCGTCGATGGATGGAAGTTAACCTCTGTCATCCTGATGGATATGCGCGTATAAACGTACAGCACTGGTCATGGCCGATTGAAATCTTCCTCTTTGTACGATTATCTCTTAGTCGAGGGCCTCCGGAGGTTCAACATTGAATTCTCTTCTTTGCGAGTGTTTAAACGTGCGGTAGTCACTGCTGCTGATCAGAATCCTCTTGTCTGTAGTATCTTATCTTATACTGGATGGCCTCAGGCGGTCAGTGCACGATCCAAAGATCCCAAGCTGGACCACTCTTGTATACAGCCACACGATGCTTTGAATTCCGTTCTACAAGAATTCCAAGATGGACCACGTCTATAAGGCTGCAAATGATCCTGTTTTGAATCCTCTACACATCCGGTAGTCATCTTTGTCGGTCAGAATCCCTTCTCCATACGATTATCTCCTACTCGACGGCCTCTGGAGGTCGGTGCACGATCGAAAGACCCCAAGCTGGACCACAAGTAAGGCATCGAGTGATCCTGCTTCGAATTCCCTTCGAACGCCCTCCTGGGACCTTACTGCTCCTGGGGTACCTTCAGCAGCACGGTCCTGGTACCCTCCGAGTCTGAGATATTGATCTTCAGCTCATTGGTCAGTGCCTCCAGTTTGTCGACCACCTTTGCGCCTTTCTGCCCACCAGGGTTGGGCGGTGGCCAGACGTCGTCGAGAGGTGGATCGATATACTTCTTGCTCGGGATCGTCGGTTCCTCCCTCGCAACAAGCGTCCCTCCGACGTGTTCAGTGGCTGAGGCCTCCAGTCGTGGACGTTTGTGCGGTGGCATCTGGATCATGGGGCTGTAGTCGTGGTCCATGAGACCCTCGACCTCCTGCAGCAACTCCTCGCCGTATTGCTGCAGCTCCTCGTTCATCAGCTGCTTCGTGTGCAGCAGTGTTCTGGAACGACCTGGAAGAGAAACGTTGTTCATGACACCGCTGATCGTTGGAGGATTAATCATAATTCATAATGAAAGAGCTAGGTCAAATGACCTTAGCAGTGGGAGTCGAATATTAATTAAAAAAAGAAATTGGTAATCGAGGAAGGGATATCACGGCCAATTCTACTGGCCAATTTCAGGAGGTATTAAGAACACCACGTACATAATTAAAAGAACGAAAGAGCAATAAGAAATTTGAATACGTCAATATAATAATATAGATACTAAAGGGAAATCATGGAAAATTTCCAAAAATGCATAGTCATAAAGCGCTACGAGTTTTTAAAGAAATTACCGATCAGCCATTTTTACTGGCTCGATAGTTCTGGTATTAAACGGTTAACTAAAAATAGAATTTCTCTAGAGTCCTAATAATCCGTGATATTGAGCACGGATCGCGGAATACATTGTCGTCGATATATTACGGCGAAGCCTTAAAATGTTCAGCAAAGTCGGTAAACACAGTCGGAAGCTTTTAATTCTTCCAATATGTTACACCCAAAATCGCGCGTGTCAGCTGTTTGTTTAGAAATTGTTCGATTCGCTCGAGGGAACATTTGATACCAAGTGGAAACACCTGAGTATAGAAATAACTTTAGTAACAGCGAGAATCAATACGGAATACAACTTTCCAGGGAATTCTCATGTCGATATAGCTGCACGACTTACGTAACTCCATTGGGGATTAAATCGTTTACAAATCGAATTCCCTTAGGAACAATGCGAATTAATTGTTAGCTGGAAAGATTGTGAAATTGATATTTGAGGCTTTCTTAGAGACGACTACCCACGCATCGTTCGATGGAACAGGATCTACAGACACGTTTCGTAATCCAAAGGACGAATCGATTACAAGGCCTTTCACGTACGCGTACGTGGTCCTAAACTTCTAACGCTTGAATTCCAGGTGGTTCAACGACATTACAAGGATATGACAATGCGAGGGACACCGAGCTCGAGATTCTCGACAAGTCTCTTATAGAAATTCGGAACCTCTTAATTTTCCAGGACACTCGAGAAAGCGCGCGTGTCTTCTTTTTCGTTTGAGCCCACGCGAAATATTCATGTCAAACGTACGAGGCAACACTCGTGTGTCAGATGCGTTACGGAGAATCGATTTTACGACTTATAATCGATTTTGTCAGTCAGTTTATCGTATACCGTCCTAAAATCCGCGCAAGATTTGAAAATTTCAAGAAAAGAGTGCGCATGCGCTAGCAAAGCCGTGGAGGCCATTTACCCGATATGCTATTCCATACATAACCTTATACTCTATACCTTATGAATGAGTAAGAAATGTACTATTTTTTATTATAAACCTGTATTTTCTAGCAAAATTCTTGCGTGAATTTCGTGATACCCTCTATAACGTAACGAGAAAGAAATCGAGTTTGATCAAGATTACGAGGGATTTCACGATAATCGTCATTGCGACTCCTACTGTTAGGCCGTGAAAGTAGGAGACGCGGTGTCTGAGGATCATTTAGCGGCGATGAGTCGCCAGGAGAGTAATTTCCAGCCGGGTCAAAGATACAAGTCGATAGAAAGGACGGCCCGGTGAGAAATGAGCGGCGTGCTTTCTTGGCCCCCTCCGATCCCTTTTAGAAAGTGGCGTGGCTGCTACTGGAAAGAAGTTACAAGCTGCTCCGGTTTCACCGCTCTCCCGTTAGCGACGGCCCTCTGGATTATCGGTTTCGAAACGCGCCCGTTATCTCGTTATCAAGGCCCCTACTCTGAACTCCAGATAATCCATCGTCGAATATTTGACCAATTTTGAAGTAGCATGGGCTTGATGAAGAACAAAATCGCATTCCTTTTGTTTTACGAGGGTAAATATCTGCGTAAGGTTTTTCCTCGCTTTATACGATACCGCTGACTAGAAGTTTTACAGTAATGCGAGCACTGTCAATGGCCACATTGGAATTCGCTGTATAGGCATCCGGTATTGCAAAAAGTGTCAAAAGTTTCACAATGACACTTTACAGTTTCGACGTATGAATCTGAATTGCACGGTTTTCGATTTGTCGGTTTTTTAAGGTCTCCCGAATCGCGTGAAAAAATATTCAAATATTTATACGTAAGGATTAAAACAAAAATATCTTTGAGGAATTTTCTTTAAATATAATAATTACACGATAAAGCTTCTTCGTTTGCTTATAATCGGATGCAAAAATAGCACCCCGTGCACCGCAGGTGTAATTCTTGTAAAAATCATGCACGTGTATAATTATCGGCAAAAGAAAAAGAAAAAAGAATATATGCAAGCACGAAGCTTTTATCCTGATACGCACGGATTATCAAGGGTTACTTAACTGTCGTCGAGATACAGAGAGTATCAGCGTTGTTTGCTTGTGTATATAGCGCATTGCATTTGAAGAATCCAAGGCGACTCAAAAGTCTACGTCGCTTTATTAATACAATACGCGAACGTATCTAAGTTTTCGATATCTAAAGTCCTCGTGAATTCACTCTCGATAACGCCGTTTATCGTTGACGCCTTTCGACATTTTTATTTACCTACGTCGAAAAAGAAAAAGGAAGAGAGAAAAGAAATACCATTAGCCGACACATCTGCGCGTCACCTCAATAACCGCTATCTTCGAGCTCCTCGTTCCGCAAATGAATAAACACTGATACGCTTTTTCGAAAAACCCCGAAAAATTTGCCAGAGAGGAATCCGTCGGCCTTTCGATTCGATTTCGACACCTGATCTCCGTCTGTCGTACTATTTTTTCAACCCACGAATAACATCGCACTGTCCCATCAAGGCAACGAGAAAATCGTATGAGAATCGCATTACGAGCTACTCATTCTTTCGTAATAAGCATCAATATCAACATAGATATATGGTTAAAGTAACTCCACGCGATACATTGTAGGACACAGGAATCCGGATCGATCCTCGCATCGCTCTTCCTTTCCAAAGCTCAGCCATTATTCACGCAAGGCCTCGTATATTCCCAGTACCTCACAGGCTAGACCACGACTATAACCCCTCAAGGCCACAGCTAATCCTCCTCACGATCAACCCTCGATCAGAAAGGTCCTAAAGCCTACATTATTTACGATCGGAGAAATCGAACCACCCCGCGCAATTCTCATCCTCAAGAACTTCACACCGAGATGTATTCGTGAATCGACCTGTATTAACGCGGCACAGTCGCTCGGGCAATTCGCGCAGGTTGGCAGATAAAATTAGATCGGCGACGGTCAGTCGGAGGGATCGATACCGTCGGATATTGGAAAGTATCCGAGTACCAAGCAGGTTCCTCGGTTCCTCGTGGTCAGAGGGTGGAAAATCGAAAGAGGAGCATCGCCCTGTCGTTCCTCTCTTTTTTTTTTTATCCCTGTCACTCCTTTCTCTCCATCTCTCTCTCTCTCTCTCTCTCTGGCGCTGTCCTACCTCTTTCTCTGTCGCGCTCTTTTCCTCTTGCGCCGCATCTTTCTCTGTCGCGCTCTTTCCCTCTTACGCCGCATCTTTCTCTGTCGCGCTCTTTCCCTTTTGCGCCGCATCTTTCTCTGTCGCGCTCTTTTCCTCTTATACCCCATCTTTCTCTGTCGCGTTCTTTTCCTCTTATACCGCATCTTTCTCTGTCGCGCTCTTTTCCTCTTACGCCGCCTCTTTCTCTGTCGCGCTCTTTCTCACGCTCAATCCCCGTTCCTTCTGTCTCCTTCTCTCTCTCACTCACTACCTTTACCGCTTCCTCTCATCCTCTCCCTCTCTCGCTCTATTCGTATGAGCCCAGCCGAGCGTACTAATAAAATGGGCGAGACCCGAGATGCAGCAGACCGCAGGACGTGAAAGCAGAGTGAAAAAAAGGAAAAAAAGGAAGGAGCCGATGGGGGCTGCGCCTTTCACAATCCCGCGGGGTTCAATGTCCCAGGTCGGCCCGGAGCGCTATCGGGCACGATTCGACGCGTGTAACCATTAACCTAACGGTTCACGAAGGTCCGATACCGATGCGCTTCTCTCGGCTCGTGATGGAATTATGGTGGGACGCCCGCATTATTATTGTTCCCCTCGGCCCTCCTCGCTTCGATCGGGCTCTAGAGGCCTTTCGGCGCTAAATTTAGCGGGAATTTTTGAGATATTAAGTATCCTCGCGTATCGCGTAAAATTGTTGTCGCCTTCGTGAACATGAATTATGACTCGAATTTCTACGATAATCATCGCTCGCGATCCTGTCAAAAAGAAGGAATCTCCGGTGTTTGCTTGGCTTTTAAGTCCGATTCTTTATCTTCACCGCGAGGAACTGCTTGCGTGCCGTGCAATGTTATTTTTTATCAGATAATATTATCGTATCCTTCGATGTGACGGTGGTTAAGAAAACTTTGCCCCGATACCGTTACGTCGCGGAGATTGAAATACGAATGGATTTCGAAACGAGCAACAAAGGTAAAGGAATCGATGCCTCGGTCAGAAATAATGTGCTTTTATCTTCGGGAATTCTACCGGAGTTTGTTTATCCTTTGACATCATCCTCGAAATGGTACCGTTACGACACATCTGCGTTAATATACCGCGGTTACAATATGGCGGACGATTTCCAGTCGATTATAACTCAATACATAAATAAATATTTCAACTTGTCCAGATATAAAAATCCGTCTATTTCCATCGAGGAAAGTCGTAGAAAAACCTCAAAAACCTGTACATTATAAAGAATGTCCCAAAAGTCACGCACTAAATACATTTTATAGAAAACAGAGGTTTATAATTAAAAATCCTAAATTTCGTATCGATTCATAAAGTATACGAAGCGAGCACCCAAGATAATTTCCTCACCATCAATTTCAAGGACTCCAAACTCACGAATAAAGAGTGCAAGAAAGAGCCTTGCTTTCTGGTATATAATCCACGAGTTTGAAAAGCGTTTTGGGAAGAAACAGTGATGATAAACTTACCTGCCAAGGGTGGCATTTTCTCCGGCTGCTCCTGCTCCTGGGTGAGTTCATTGTTCGAGCTGGAGTGCGGCCGCAGGTTGGGCACTGCCACGAGGGCCAAGGAGAGCAGCAGGACCATCAAGCAGGTCGCGGGCTGGGCGCTTTTGTTGCCCTTCTGGATGAGGGCCTGCAGTCTCTTGAGCTGACCGGCCAGGCTCTGGTTCTGCGACTGCAGGGCCTTGATGCGCTTAAGCAGCGTCATGTTCTCCTCCGTGCACTGCTTAACGCGATCCTCGAGCCCGTCCACGTACTCCTTTTTCCTCTTGCGCGAGTCCTGGGCGGAGATTTTGTTGCGGATCTTGCGCCTGATTCTCTTTAGCTCCCGCTCCTCGTGCTTGGTCAGCGGGTAGTGCGTTGGTAGGGTGATGCCTTCCTTCTGGAGGAGCCTCTTCTCCTCGGCGTTCAGCTTGAGGCGCGGATAAGGAGACTCGGTCTCCGATATCTCGTCGCTGGAATTGCAGCCCTTCTCGCTGCTCGAGTCCTCCTGCTTGATGGTCATCTGTTGGGTTGAGAGATTGTTGCGTTGAATATTATATGTATGTAATAAGTAATAAAGGGATTTTATGTAATAAAGTTTATCAACGGTTGAAGGATGATGGAAAATAATCTAACTCGCACACAAAACTCGCGCTCTTGCTCTCTCGCAATCGTCTGAACTCTGTCTCTGTTTTTTTACGTCATCGTCAAGTGTCCTTATGTGACTTATACAAGTCACTCTAGCACAAATAATTTTTATAATGAATTTAGAGAGAAAAAGATCAAAGTGAACGTACCTGAACAGGTTTGTTGATGATATTGGCTTGGTTGATTTTGAAGCCCTTCAGGTTTCTCGCTTGCGACGCGTTGATAATTTTGATCGTCCGAACCTCTTTCATATCCTTCAGGCTCACAGGCAGCAGAATGGATCTTGGATTGCCAGAACCCATTGGCGTAACGCGTATCAACTGTCTGATATTGCGTTTACCATTGCTCGTAAGATTGCGAACATTCACCGTGCCCTCTTGGGCGGTAATCTGCGCTTGCTGTTTGATCGTTGCATCTAAACACACGATATTCTCAACTTTAGTGCAACATAAACGACCAACTACGTCTGGAAATAAGCTAACAGGATTTAATTGCTATCATCTAACTCACAGTCGTTTTCGTACGAGACAGAAATTTATCGAAAGTCTTTCAATATTCCAACAGGTATTTGCAAATATATAAAACGTGGTTTAATATCCGAACATAATTCATAAAGCAATAGTGTGGGAAGGAACGTATCAATGATCCTAAATTATCCAAAATCATCAAAATCCAAAATGAAAGCATAATTTTGGTCCTAAACGAACCAAATGATGAAATCCATTGATTTTGGTATTTGGTTAATGAAGTATTTGATCATTTGCACGTATTTCTTTCACGCGTCAATGCTCGAAAGTATATTTAAATTGGGTTTAAGTGGTTAATTAGTATCAAGTAGATTAAACCAGCAAAGCACCACCTCCTGCCTATTCTCCAAGAATTCGATATGGATAGCGCGAAAAGTATTCGTAATTTCTACGAAACGTGTTTCACGGCACGATAACGAGAAGGCTGAAATGCGGTTACGAGGCCTGGCCATGTGTTTGCAGTGTAACGCTCGCGTGAAAAACATCCAATTAATAAATCGACCGGCGAGGGTCTTCTATTCGAAGTTCCGACGACCTTGCTGGATTTAGATAGTTGCTATCGGCGCGCGCTCTTTCATTGTTCGACTAATGGCCGAGAAATGGCAGCTGTGCAAATCGATTCCAGGCGTCGACACGATTTTCAAGTTCGAGGAGCATTTTATAAACCGATATTCCTTTCTCTCCTCGATTCCTCCTCTCGACGATAACCCAACATCATCCTTGGAAAAGACTCTCATATTTCTGTAGATACTGAAAGCGCTTCCTCAAAATCTTTGGCTCAAAACGTGGAATATTTGAATAAACTAATGGAAGCTCTCTCCCTGTTTTTTCCACTTTCTCCTTAACACGTTCCCTATCACGTGTACCATAAATGGTACAACTACTCTATATAACCCAACTACTTGTGCATCGATGATATAGTGGTAATAAAGTATCGCGCGATAATCTTATACATCGATCTTGAGTCAGAAGATCGACCGGCCCGAACGACGAGTCGGGCAACAAATATGTCGCGTTGGCAAACTATCGAAGTAGATATTCGAGTCGCGGGCCCTGGAATATAGCGTGGAAAATTACGGAGGCGCGATTCCAACCCGGATCCTCCTCGCGAGTCATGCGTGCTCTCCTCCTTCGCGGCTCTGCGCCTAATGCCGCGTCGTTCCATGGCGAACAATGGTCATGAGGCGTTATTCAATGACACACATTACCCCAAAGGCGCTTCCTTGAAGCGCAATACGTCTTGCTGGCCGGCCGGTGCAATAAGGATTCATTGACTTCGTGATTGCACCAGGCGAAACGAAGCGTCGCTTGCCCTACATCCCGTCACCTTGTTTCCTAAGCTTTCAGTATCTACCAGCCGGTTTTAACGCGCTATCGTGTTGTTTCGATGCTCGAGACGATAAACTGATTAAGAGATTTGAGAGATCGAGATAGTTCCGCGAGTAGAAAAGGCGATAAACCGGTACATTCGTCTATCTATATATATATAGCTATAAAATACTGCGCGCATAAAATACCCCGAGCACGATACTCGAATTTCCCGCTTTGCCTACATTTCAATTGGCAATTCCTCTCGTTTTTGAGACGAAGTGTAATCCGTTATTCTTTATTTCTCTTCACGCTTCTGCGTACGGAATTTATAAGTTACACCTTGGAAAAGTATCTATAGTGAATAGGAAATATTTATATATGATTACTCAGAACGAAGACCGTGAACATTTAATTATAAATTAGATTGAAATTAATACATTAAAGAGTACTCGTCAAGGATCCAGATAAAAAGTGAATTAATGGTGGAAACGTAAAAAGTGACAAAAAGTAAAAAACCCACTGGACATCGCGATATGGCCCGTTTATTTTGAAAGTGGTGCAAGTCCATTCTCCCTTGTTTCGAGAAAATCAAAGGTTGGCATAATTGTCGATTAAAAAATATGGGTTAATATCATCGATTGTGGCAATGTTTCTACTAATTTATCGATATGTAATTTGATTATATAAATTTGTTTTAGGCGAGTTTAACCAAAGTAACGTATATTTACGGGCTACGAATGGACTTACACCATTTTCAAAATAAACGGTCCATATATACTCCTGTTTATATTCGCGTCATCCGCTGGACGTGTAAACACGCTCGTAGGGCTTAGGGGCTTAGAGATCGCGGGCATATCTCTGTAATACCTGCTTCGTTATAATTACATTTACAATGGCCATTAATTGGTAATGAGATTAAAGCGTCGTGGCGCGGAGAAACTAGGATAGATCGCGACTTTCTTCGGTGGACGCTGGTTCGAAAGCTAAATATATGGCTGGATAGGAAAGGCGGTTCTCCAAGCTTTCGATTGGTTCTCAGCGCGTCTTTCGAATGGCGAATGCATTAGTGGTTTTGCAAAAATACTCGCCGCTCGGCCGGGTATTTATAGACGCACGCAATTTCGGTACTTTTGCCACCTATGCGCGCATCAAATCGGCGGACAAACAAACGGTTTTGCGCGGCCGAAATTCCGCGGATCGCGCGGCTGGCAAAAAGTATCGGCGATTTCCAGTCAGCCCATCGAGACCATTAACCCTGACTGGTTTTTATATTTAAACTCGCGTCGCGAGGCGAGACGACCATGCACATTGCCACGCGTCAAAAGTTATATTAAAATCCTGCCATCGTGGCATAGAGCTTTTTCCGTGGAATTTGTCCGCCTTGAAACGAAGCGTCGTCCGGTTTCAACTCCGCCAGTAATAACAGCTGTAATACCGCGCCAGTAATACCGCGTTTATTGCAAAAAAAAATATAGTGTAAGTAGCGTAATAACGTATATAACAAAATTGTATTACAAAGATAAATGCAAATTATATAGAAATCGAAGAGTAAAGAAATTATATATACCGACAGATCTTACAATATTATTAATCATTTACTATTTATCATTCGCTATATAATAGTATAATTATTTATCGGTCTTTTCACTCCTTTATATATCCCAAAAAATACATAGACAAGAATGGATATATCTTCATCGCGTCTAAGACAGTCGTGAGCAAATACCGTCCTCCGACCTCGTGGTTCGAGGAGTAAATAGGATCCGGGGTGGTTCAGTTTCCACGGTGCGGAGTTTCTCCCGATCTCTGGGAGGAATAAGTTTCTCGAAGGAGAATCTAAAGGCGGTCTCCCACGCGGCTAGAGCCCGCGATGAAATTAATGGAGCCGTTGTTTCGCCGCGAAACCTTCGGAACTCGCGGTGTTAGGGTATTAAAAGCAGCGTGGCGGTTATGCAATGTCTGTTTGCAATTCGCACCAGGCCGCGCCGCCGGTGGCTACTAATAATATTATTCCCGCGGAGCGGCAGGTGCTCGAGGAATTTCTGAAATCAATGGAAACCGGGGGAGCGGCCGCGTACCGAGGAAATTCCAGCCGAGCTTCCCGATCGTTCGAGGATGCTTGCCCCGGTTAGTCAACCGACTGAGAATGGCGATCGTGACGATGAAAATGCGAGCAAGCGCCATCAACTTTTGAGACACTCTCGGGATCGATTGTGCAGCTCCGAAGAAGACCTTTACGCTTGGCCTTGGAGTAGAAAGGATGAAGTGTATGAATCGTTATCATATGTATGTGTATATATATATACATGACCCTTGGTTTATCGCGGAGCTCGAGGAATCGCCATAAACTTTTAAGATACTCGTGGGATCGATTTTGCTCCTCGGGCGTGAAGACCTTTACGCTTGACCTTCGAGTAGAAACGATGGGGTATATGAATTATTGCATTGCGATATGCATATCGTAGTTCTATTGATTTGGAACGCACTTTAGCGCTGGAATTGCTGACCAGTTTGAGGATATATTTAGAACGCTACGTAGATGTTTGTGAAAGATAGGGGGAAAAAGGAAGTTTGAATAGATTAATATAATGATGTAAATATTGCATGGAAATTATGGAAAATCTGAGGAAATGCTTCCTCGTAAAACGTTTGGATCTTTTTTAAGAAATGACTGCCTGGTTATTTTGACTGATTAGGTGATTCTAGTGAGATGAAGACGGTAGATTCATACAAACAGAAAACTCCAAATTGGAACAGCTACGGAACCAAGTTATCGAGCAATAGAAACAGCTTTAAATTCGACCCTCTTTGGGTCGCAAGCAACCTTTTTCATTGCCTTTCCTCAAACGGGGCCCTAGAACAACCCATCATAAAAAAAAAACTTGATCAGTGACGCAAGACGGGCTGAACCACGTTCCTGAAGTCGTCCCCTACTACTTTTCAAGGGAAAAAAAAACGATTCCATTCGAAAACCAGTTTCAGTGGATCGAAGCTCGAATCTCGCCCATCGCTTCTGATTTTTCCAGGTGATACGTATATCATATTTTTGATGCTTCGAGACCCACTTCAGACAATACGTTCTAAGCTAAACGATCTTAGCAGCCAGTGCAACAAATGAATTAAACAAGGAAAGAATCTTTGTACATCATCATCTCTAGAGGATTCTAAATGTAATACCAACACCACAGCTCTGCTGGTTCGAAACCCTCTTTAAACAATACCTCCTACACTAAATAAACTTTTGAGAGCAATTGCCACTCAAAACAAATAAAAAAAATATTGTTTCTAGACATCTTCCTCCCTTTCAATCAACACTATTCCTACCAGCCATTTTCCAGACATATTTGGCGTACTAAATATATTCTTAATGATAAATGGGACAAAGGGAAAATGTCGATAGATTAATTCATCAACCCGTACTTTGCACAGAAATCATAAAAAATCTCAGAAGCGACCGCCTCTCAAAATTCTACAATTTTTCAAAAAAAATCATTCACCAATAATTTGACCGATCGTGGTAGGAATAGTCTTAATAATATTAACAATATTAATGTTAATATCAACAATAAATTAACAACGTGCTCAGAAGAAGCAGCAACGAGCAGTTCACCGCTCCTTACGACCGCATCATCGAATATCATTGAAACAAAAAAAAAAAAAAAAAACAGTTCCCTCATCAAATTCCAAAGTCACTCACTCTTCACCAGCTCATCTCTCGGCTGTTCCGCAAGAGTGGCGCCATTGGTGTCGGCCAAAGTGTTGTTGGGATTGACCACGGCCACCAGAGTGTGATCGAAGTCCATCTCCTCGGCCACGTCCGTCGCGGGAGAGCCGATGTTCGAGCTGACGACCGAGCGCACCGGACTGTCGACGCTGCCCATGGACTGGTTGGGGCTGCCCAAGGAGTCGAAGTCCATGAAGTTCTGCGGACTGCTCAGCTCCGAGTTGCTGACCTCCAGGTGGTCCTCCTCGATGGGCAACAGCGGACTCAGCTGCTGCTCGCAGGAGAGGCTGAGCGCACTCGAGAGTCCGCTGTCCGAGGAGGAGGACGGAATGGTGTCGATGTCGTTGTCCATCAGGTTGAATTGGTTGTCCTCCAGCTTGAAGATGGAGTCCAGGAAGTCGTCGGGGTTGCTCGGCCATTCCTCCGTCTGGAATGGGGGAGAGTAGTTATTTATTTATTCCTCCACGGAGCCTGACCTCTCGAGGCTCCGAGGACTCCGGAGACTATGCGCAAAGACTGCAAGGACTCTGAGGAGGAAGAGGAGGAGGCGAGTTGGCATAGCGAGTTTTATCGCCGCGCGGATGCTTTGGAGGTAAAGTCTGGGCTCTTGAAGGGTAGCGCTGAGAGTGGCTTGGAGAATCTTATTTGGCTCGTAATCAAATTTGCCTGGAGTACGTGATTTAATGTTCAGAAGTGTCTGTAGTTGCCGTCAGTGTTACTTTTACACATTTAGAAACGGCTCTTCCTGTCTCTTATGTTTAAATATATGTAAAATTTACTCCATTCAATCGAGCTATCGTAGGTTTTTACATCGATTGAAGATCTGTATCAAGATGTGCTTCTACATCGCTTTTTACATCGAATTAGAGTTTTTTTTCCATGGATCGAACATAGTGGGAATTGCAACAGAACCAACGATCCACTTGTTTTAATTCCACGGTGTTTGGACGTAAATACAGATGTCTTTTGAGTTCGTTTAATCTACAGTAGCTCGCGAGGAATATCGAAATACCAGGAGTGACGAAATCCAAACCTGTCTGGCCGAACGATACTCGATCGATTGCGCACATGGCCGCTCGTGTAGCGTAAAACACATACTATGTTTCGTCATAATTTGACGCGGAGCTTAATCGTGCAGATGTGACGAGCTAGACGCTCCACGATACTCGAACATTTGCAAACAAGGATTTATATTAATAGTCGTCGTGCTGAGAAGACTGTCCGACTAAGGTCACTCTAATTAACTCAACGAAGCTTGAAGAGCGCCAGTTCCGAACAGTGGCGTCGCTCACCTCCTGAGAATCGACCGTTTGGCCTGAATCGGGTAACCCAGTTCTGAAGCCGCGGTTTAATATAAATATAGTCAGGTGTTAGAGGGATCGAAAGGAAATAGGAAAAGTGTGCGTTGTCGGCTGTTAGATTCGTCCAAACTCGACAATAAATTCGAGGCCGCGTCTGCCTGACTTCCTAGATAAATGAGATTTGGTATTTGCTAGGTATATTTTATCGATTATGGAATCTAATACTGGAATTCTTTGTTGAAGTGTACGATAGTATGAGCAAGGAACGTTGAACCACGAGGATCGAAGGAGAATTGGATTTTTCCTATTTCAAAATGCACCGTGTAGACTCTAGATTATCGCTCATTTAATGCAGAATATTTTGATTTATCCATAGGAGTCGTGTATTCGTTTGGTTGCGAGACGAAGAAGGAATTTCACGCGTCATAGTTCGAGCTATTTTAGTTATAAATGAGTATAATGGTAGATCGACGATTTTCTTAAGCGCCTCAATTCCTAGAGCAGGCCCTGCCCCGATCTGAACTAAATTCTCCTTTCTCCATGCATCGTGAATGGACTAAAAATAAGCCTGAGCTAAGATGTTCCTACGTTCGCTCGATTACTTTTGAGCGCCTTTAGCGTCTCAAACTCGCAAGCGCGACGGAGGTTGTTCGCTGTGAACTGAAATAACCGAAAATACGTCCTATAGAACTCGGGGGATTTTTTAACCAAAATTAAACTCCGCCTTGCAGCTGGACACAGAACTCGTTATCGCGATGAAGTTTACTATTTACAAAGCAAAGTTTGGGGTTTTCAATAATCCTCGAAAAAGTTTGCTCGAAGCGGAGCTTGAACGCGACACGCGGTTTTCGATGTAATTCTCGAAACTTTTACAGCAGTACGAAACTCGGGACTCGCGAGGCTCATTTTTCGGGCTAAAATTATCCGAAGTAAGGGATTACTGCCTGCAGCAGGCGTGGCGACCAGAGAAGTTTGCAGTGGCATTGCATCACGCGTAATAATGTAACCTGGGTATGCAGATTGTTAAATGAGGATAACGATAAGAGCGGCCGAACAATTTTTCATTCGTTTATTCCGAGCCTTCGACTCCCTGAATCTTATCGAGAGTTCGTATCAGATCCTCGTATTCTCTGTTTGTTCGTTACGCTCGTGTAATTGCTGTCTTGTACAATATGTGCGCGGTATTTACTGCTTGCGACTTGAGAGGCGGCTTAAGCCAAAATTCTGCGCCTTGAATTATTCGCAATGTCGCACGGTTCGAAAAGTCTTTCTTTCTCCATTCGATGCTCTTAGGCTCGAATGTTGTACGGTAGTTTTCGCAGAAACCGTGCTTTCAGGATTAATATGGTCGAATTTGTGACTGTAAGAAGTCCCGCAATGTAACGGTATGGCGCATTCGAAGGTCGCTCGCCTCGATGAGTAACTTTGCACGAGTCATTTATATTCCTCGTATTCTTAGTTGCGGTCCTCAGGATCGAAGGGAAAGCATTTAAATGCGTTATTACATCCGGCATTGGAAAAAATAATTCCATTAAAATGCATATTTCCGTCAGAATTCGCCGACGAGTCTCGAATACAATACGGATTAATCGATGCGAGGAAAAATGTCCGATTGATTACCACGAAGCTCTGGAAAATATTCGATTGGAAATTGAATGGCGCTGAATTGATCGAATCAAGGAGTAGAATAATACAACCCCACGGACCGAATTATTAACATTATACATGATTATATAGAACATTATTCAATCAATCGATTGGCTACGAAATGCATATAATTACCTGCGATCTACGCGTCAAAAGTACATAATACGTAGTCGCATGCAAAATTATACCATAACCTAGTAATTGAGCGTAAATAAGAAATCACGTAATATTACGTCAATCATATAACATAATCTCGCAACACATATTCGTCTTCCGCGGGAGCCTATTCGCACACCATTATACTCTCATCGTACGAATAATATTTGGCCACTTGATGCGTGGCTCAATAATTAAAGAGTTAACCAGAATGATTTTATTGCCAGCGGGCAAGAAGAGGTTAGGAGTACGATATCGACATATATATATCATACAACATTAACAAAGCGTAGGAGAGTTAACAAGGTGCCATAGGTGCGTCGTAGATAAACGGATGATGCTTTATGCTTTTTTACTCTTATAATGATAATTGATGCTTCGTAAGCAGAAAACCGTGCCTTCCTGATTCACTCGGCGTTACCAACATGGCGGCTGCATGGCGCGCCGGCACGTGCGACGAAGCATTCCATATGCTACAAAAACCCGGCTACGATTGCATAACCACGATAGCCGCGAGGACTCTATCGCGACGGATAGCGGAAGTAATAACTAGGTTTACGCGAGGAATCGTAGAATTTGTCGGGTTTGAGTGACTTAACAAACATCCAAGCGTCGCTTCGAATCCTGGCATCGACATAACGCGCCTCTAGAATATTCCCAGGCTGACAAACCGCGCTGAGGTGATAACATATTTTTCACGCTCCGTGAGAAATGAGGGCTCTCCCCACCAAAAATTCCAGTCCCTTTATTTCGAATAAAGTACATTACCAGAGTCAGGGATATTCGAGTAATTCAGGAATATTCTTCGACAAATCCTTAGAATTTTTCTCACGTATCCTTTGCTCGAACTTCTACTGAATTTCGCATAAAATTCCGCGGAGCTTTCTAAAAGCCACTCAATGAGGATTTAATTACTGAATTCTATTCTATTCTATTTAATTTCAGAGATAGATATGCGGCTTTCAAGAAACAGTATAAAAATCTCGCGTTCTCTTAAGTTTTCCTTGCTCGTATATTACAATATGCTTATGATAATGTAATGCAATATATAATATAAATGATATATCGTTCCCTGGAAGAAAAACAGCTTAAAAAAAAATTTCTCTCGGAAGAAGAAACGTATCGCTTGCAGTATCAAAATTGATATATCGACTTCTGAATATCGAGAGGGTTCTGGTCGTTGTCCTTCGTGCTTCGGATGCTCAGACATGGCGAGAATTCGAGCATCGCGAAAGAGTCGATGTTTCAAGCTGTCAGCCCGTTCGTGCGGCAACACGTGGGCAGGCGCATACCATATGTTAACTCGGAACGACGAAAGATACGCGGCTAACAAAGCTTGTGGCATGGCTCGTGAAGAAATTCGTCGCACTGAGGAACAGTGATTTTTTATTTTTTTTCCTAGCCTCATCGATTTGCGACATCGATCATCCAATCGAGGTTTTCTCTCGTTCGAGGTTAACTGCGTATCGCTTGGTAAAATCTGGAGTGTCGAGTGGAATTTGTACTGGCGTTGTATCGCTCCTTATCTACACACGTACCAGCATCTTTCTCAGTCGTAAACCTCGCAATAAAAATTAATCTCTATTCATACGTACTCGATTCTTAAGAGCCAAGTTCAAACTTACTTAATTCAACAATTCTTATACAACTTCGCCTATATCCCTACGATCCAACGCCCGATAGTACAATCTTCCTCCATAACCGTAAAAGTTCTTTATCTCGCAAACTCCCATGGAGTCATTCAAATACGAGCGAGTCCCTTCCAAAGTCGTTTAAAAGATCGACGAGGGAGATATAAAGAAAAATCCCCCAACTTAGATCATCCAGATGCGACATAAACCAGGTTCTATCCACCGGAAGCGCGAGTTTCTCCTTTTGCAAAAAATTTTTGCTCAACAAGCGATATACCAATAAGATAAATCCGTGGTATTCTCTCATCATTTACATATATAAAACCGTATAAACCGATCTTCAGTGAATCACATGGAATCCGTTAATATTCCTCTTCTTCGTTCATTTTTTCAATGCTTAAAAGCATCTAAAGGAAACGTATATCTCATTACCTTAAGCACGGGTGTAGAGCAAATTTTCTTTTCACTAAGCACAGCAAACTATTCTGGCTACATTACAGAATTTCCAAGCCGAGATATTCATTCGTGTCACGCCGGTCAAAGCAGAGGAGCCAGCGAGGCATTACTCCTACGCTACGCCATGCTTGACGCGTTAAGCGTCGAGAAAACGCATAGATCTCAACCCAGCTCTGCTTCTGCTTTTGCAAGGATACGCGGAAAAGTACGCGATACGTCCCAAAGAATACGCGACCCGCGGCAAAATAACAATATCGGCTATCGATCGACCGTGATCGATGGTAATTACCGATGAGAAAACGCGACACATGCGTCATGTTGGTAGTAGTATTTACACGCGGGAGAAAATTGGCACGCTCGTCTAAAGGCGAAGTCCTGGAGTTCGTTCGGTCCGCTGGAGCGGCCAAACTAACTGGACTCGCACCATTAACACCACTACCAGCCACTTTCTGGGCATATTTAGAACACCACATACATCTTTAAAAAAAAGGGGAGAGTAAAGGGAAATTTCAGTAAATCAAACTGGTGATCTAAATACTGCATGAAAATCATGCAGAATCTCAAAAAATACATCGTTATAAAGCACTGCGATTTTTTAAAGAAACGACTGACCAGTCATTTTGACTAGTTTGGTAGTTCTAGTGTTAATAACCAGTCTCTCGAAATACGTCAGGATCAAAGGCATAATTGCGGTTCGATATTCCGCTCGCATCGCTGGAACGAGGAGCTTTTGATAATCGTTAAAGATGGCCCGTTACGTAACTTTCGTGAATCGTGCCTTTTTATCCGCTCCGCGTAGAGGGTACTATTTAATTAAGCGACTAGCTGCCGGGACCTCTTTGTAAACTGTCTACCTAACTTCGCTGAAGCATACGTGGTTTGCGCGTAAGAGATAAATATTCATGAAAAGTTCAATCGCTTAGAAGTGTGATTGGTCGGATTAAATTGCAAATGGCAAGCCGCGGTTTACGAGTGGAGGGTATAATTGTTGTGACAGAAAATATCGTGAAATCGCTTCGTGAGGAGATTAAGTTCGTGAGGCTGACTTTGCGTCGATAACAAATCATAAGAGAATCGAGAAGTAAACGTATTATTCCTGGATCATCCACTTATCATCTTTACATCCCAATCCTGGTTATTTATATCCTCTTTCGCTTAATTTTAGATCGAGCGAGTTTAGCTGTGTATTCTCATGTGTGAGCGAATAAACGAGCGCAATGGGAAAATGCGCGTATTGAAGTTTTGAAAACGCAACTGGTCTAGGCTTGGATGTTTTGAAAAGCAGTTTAATTGTGCAGTAGCCGTGCACCACTGCGTTATTTATTGCTCGAGTCGTAGATAAGACTCGTTTCAAGGGAAACACTTGGCCTACATAGTTCGACCTGCAATGCGTATTATTCGTCGTGCTTAGCGCCGAAAGGGTTCAGAGGTTCGCGCTTCGTAGGCGCTCGTTGGTTTTTCAGGAATTTCCCTTGCGCACGCGGTCGTTCGGAGAATCGCGATAATAAAGCGCCGCCGTCGACTTTGAGGTTTTAAGTGTACAGGAAAGTTTATCGTATCAAATTATCCTGGAAACTGAAAACGTTCTTGCGTATCGTACAGCTTGACTATTCTAATTGCATATTAGCGCGTCGACTTCGTAGCAGAATAATCTCAGAAATTGGTAGCAAAGATCAAAGAAATCGAAGAATTTCCCGAGAAGAAACAGCGGGAATTTCCAGTGTTTCTTAAACAGTAAAACAATTGCGAAACGACGTTCAGCTTCGTTTCCGATTAGCCTTCTTCGTTCAGTTTCTTCCGCAATTTCATACTCTCATTATTCCTCTAAAAAGTCGTAAAAACTGTATTGTTCGACATTTACGACAAATCTGAAAATTATATACAAGCTCCATTTCAGATTATACTCCTTTGGTTATTAGAAACTCGGAGGATTCTTTGGCATCGATGACAAATTAGAAAGTGACGATCAGCGTCATCCTCGATTATTCATCTTCATTAAACCCATCGTTCCTCCTAAAGTCTCTATAAATTCCAGGGAAAAAATCGTAAAAACCTAAGAGCATTCTCCAGCTCCGAGGACAAATCACAAAAACAACTATCAGCTCCATCCACAATCTCTCTCCTCCCTTCTTCACGACACCCCAACATTTCTCCAAGAAAGCCCTACGAAAGCAGAATATTTGCCAACGACAAATCAGTCAGCCACCATCAGCTCCATCTTCCTCCACCAATTCCTCCTCCAATTCCTCCTCCTCAACACCTCCTTCCCAAGAGAATCCCCGTGGAAAAGCCGCACGGTGCTTCCCGACTTCATGCGTCAGACCAGAACCACAGCCCCCCCCCCCTCCAGCCCTTCTCCGCCCCCTCTCCGTCTAGTAAACCCGTTTTCGAGAGGAGAGACGCGCATGCCGGAGTCCCGCTTGCGGGCGTGCGTCCGGTACTCACCGCGATGGCGTCCTCGCCGTAGCTGTGATCCATGAAGGGCTCGTCCTTGACGCCCTCCTTCAGGAAGGACTCCTCCCGTGGGAACAGCAGGTCCATCAGGTTCATCTCTGAGGACGACATGTCTTCCTCTATCCCTCTCTCTCTCTCTCTCTTTCTAGAATTCCTGAGCCCCCTTCAGGGTCCCGTGCACAAATAACGGAGCACGACGAGAAGCACCGCGCACCAACACACCCTCGCGCGAGCGGATACGGGAGCCGACTGAAGCGGACGAGAGGCGGCCCGAGTCCAGGGCCGCGCCCCACCCTTGCCTCTTCGTCGATGCCCGCTGGCTCACCGCTTACACTTAAGCACCGATTGCTTAGGCCAGGAGGAACCCACTGGCGGGCGCATCGTTCTGTCAGCGCGGATTCCTTTTTCCAGTCCCTTTGGACGGCCACTGGGGGGATCGAGCGGACGACGGAGGCTCGCCGATGCCGGAGGAAACTGCCAGCGTGGCACTGAGCGCGTCACGGGGACGATCAGGGCTGCGATTGGCCGGCTCGCACGTAGTCGATAGCTCGAGGAATCGAGGCGAGACCAGGGGCGAATGAATTTCGGATGCCTGGGAGGGGAGCTTGGGATTTTCTTCTTTTTTGACACTCTGTGCGGGGTTTCGTTTTTCTTTTCTTTCTTTTTTCTTGCGTTATTCTAGGAAGTTGCGGAAGTTTTGGAGGAGTGATGGTTGGTGGGAATTTGGAAGGGGAATTTCTGAGTCTAAGGAAATTGGAATCGATTTATTTTTCGTGGATGGGAGACTGTATGATTTTTGAAGAATGCGGTTGATGTATTTTTGTGTGGGAGATCGAATGATTCGCGTTGCACGAATGGTGCTGGTAATGCATCACAGGTTGGTGTAGGAGGTACTGTGTAAAGTGGGTAAAGTACGTATCGCGTGGAAAAACCAGTCGTAGGCATATTTAGAGATTAATTCCATCGAGGATCTTCTGTACCAGAGTTTGGGCTGCTTCGAGATGGAGGATAATTATCGATCCTTTGATGGTCCTATGCGGGCGTCTTCCCCAATTACTTGGGACTGTGCTGACTGTCCCACAATGCGTGGCGTCATTGTGAAATAGCTAAGAATCTTAAAATTGAAATTAAGTGTATTACAGTGAGTGGTGTATTATAATCAAATCCTGGGAAACGTCGTAACCGACTTAGGACAATGCGCATGCATTACTTTACTTCGAATATTACCGTATATTACGAAGAGTTTAGGTGCGTCATTAGGGGATGAATCGTATTATTAGCAGCTCCAGAAAGAACCAGAGGGTAATACGTGGAATTGGAGCTCGCGTCTGTTCTGAAAATACTCTTGGACTCTTTGCAGTGCGATTGTTTACCGAGACGTTTATTACTGCGCTGCTCGATTCGTCGTACGGACCTGAGCTCGAAGGAGAGTCGCACGTGCGATGTTCGCAGTTCAAATTGGAATCGTGTTTTCGCGTTGCACATTGCATCAGACAGATCGATTTTTCCGGTGGCAAGAATACGTGGTGTGCAGAAGGAATGAGTCATTGGGAGGAGATAAGGCGTTTGAATACTCGATAGAATTTTCGAGGGGGTCGTTATCGTATCCTCGACCGCGTTTTTCGACGCTCGGAAAATATCGCACGAGTGCAATTTCGGCGCTAAATGCACGTCTCTCGACGGGTTCTTTTTTTAAATTATTCTAAGTATTTTACGTTATTTTAAGTGTCACGTCGAAGGACGCGATAACATTGGAAAACGTATTATTACTCTAATTGAACGTAAACTAAACGTTCTTGGTTTATAGATGAGAAGGAAAATAAAAATGATAAGCGTTAATGATTTGCGCAACTATGTCTGCTAAGGTTTTTCTTTTCTTTACAAATATATATATAAAATAAGAAGGAAATGTATATAGCAGCAGGACAGACCAAGGTTTAGCAAGAAATTGAAACCAGATAGACTTTTTTTTATTGCTGTGATAATTGCGCATTGATGATCGAAAAGTTATATTTCTACGAATATAAGTGTTCTGAGACCAAGGAATGGACTATTGTTCGAAACCTAAGCAGAGCGAGAAAAATACATTTTCTAGTATTCAGTTCAGTCGCTTAAAATGTATCTACGGTTCACGGTTCGACGTTTCACATTGTCCATTGGCCCGTAGGATTTTTATTGCGCAGGTAAAGATAATTTGCGGGGGATTATGACCATCGTGCTCGTTGGCGAATGACAAAAGGCGACCCATTTTAGAATTCCAATGTCTTTCTAATGGTCGCTCAGTGGGTTAAGTCATCCCTCGATTCTCACGAGCGACAGACCTAATGACGTGTTCCGTTAATCCAAATAAAATCGGAGTCACGATTTAAATTCGTTTTGAATAGCTGTTTTGATTTTGTTTTTTCAATTCAAGCTGCCTTGGTAGATTTCTTCCTCGTTTCACATGGAAATTTATTTCAAACCGCTAAAAGGAAAGCGGAAATATTGATCGAAAAATTTGTGGCGCGGTCGTAATTTGCAGTATTTTATTACAAAGTTCCGCTAAGTATTAAATTAGATACTTTATATGACAGGCGCAAAAATAGTATCGCACTTAATTACATTCAGCATAATTACATAATGTCTACGATAGCATCGAGTGTCTCCAACTTATTTTGTGCCAATCGTTTGCAGTCGTAGAATAATATTACCTTGCGATTCTACAATATAGAATAATAATTTTAATTAATGATTTAAACCTGATAGTTATCGCGTCTAGAATCAAAGGAATAAATGTCAAATGGAAATATCGTTTAGGTTCGTGGCTGTGCTTTCCTCTCCATTCAAAACTCCCGCGCGTTTCTACAATGGAAGCGCTTTCGACGTATCGACGGATGGTATGCGATTTAAAATTCGAATAATCCCGGGATTAACATCGCGTCATCGCTCAAAACGATCCCTGGCCATTCGTCTGGGCAATTTGGCGAGGCACGATCACGCGTTTGGCTTCCAAAAATATCCTCGGTTCCAAGCGGCGGAACTTCTAACTGGCGCTCTCTGGCAGATGGTATTTTCATTTGAGTGGCTGTCGGACGAACGAGCGGTATCACGAGCTTAGAAATAAGCAGCGCTATGAACGACGCGGTAAATAAATAATTTATAAAACATTCGCGTACAAAGCTGCGTTTCTCTCACTTTCCTTTTACACCTTTCCCGAAATAGAAAAACCCCCTTTTCGACTTCTTCGTTTATTCACTAACAAAAAAAATATTTTTTAACGCAGTTATTTACGTTGTTTACTTAGGTGAGTATTTCAAATATTTTAACAATTACGAGTTAATACTATTAAAATTGACCCGCATTTCATATATAAAATGGTCTCAGAATTCTATATATCTATAATCTATAATCATATTACATCGATTGTTCTATAATTCTACTATCAATAATTCTATAATCATACATATATAATTCTATATGATAGATGGAATGAATTTCCATTGACGAAAATGCCATTTGCAAAGTACATTTACATTGCAAAAGGTCAAACTCCATTCGCAAAGGGCTGAATTTGTTTAGCAAAAGTTCAGATTCCATTTGCAAAGGGGTGAATTTAACGTGAAAAACCCTTGGTCCCTCGATCTGGAGCCGCTTCATATTTCGTCACGCGCCTCTCGACGTCTCGTAAATTCTTATGGCGCCTCGGTTATATGGCGCGAAACCGAGTCCGGTGTCTTCCGGTTCTTAATCTGGGCCCTAGCGGGCTTTCTCCTTGGGGCGCGCGAGGCGATAGCCGAGGGGAATAATTCATTTTCGGCGGAAACACCGAGCCGCGCAACACCAAGCAGCGGCGGGACTTCCGGAAGCGCCGGACGCGCAACCGTAAATCAGGGGGGCTAATCAGGTCCGCGTTGTATCGCTCCTTCGCAGGACGACTGGTCACGTTCCTCGTCGGTTTTTCAAACCGAATTTAAGTCCTCCAGGATCTCCTCCCGAGGAAACTATCGCGAAACGCGAGATGGAAACTGTGGACAGCGTGTAATGCTTCTAGAAACTGTGCACAGTACGATGTGAAAATTTATACAGGAAATATACTGTATAGAAATATTTGCGTTGTTTATCCATGGCGAAGTAGTTTGTAATTAATAGTGTAGTAATTTATAGTGTAAAAATTTATTTTTGTACTATTTGTATGCGTTTTAATTTTGTCTTCTCTAAACCTTTTGAAAAAGAAATTATAAGAGAGGTTGAGGCTAGAAATTAGCCTTGGATATATTGAGAAATGATTTATTTAGAATTTGTATAATCCAGAGTTGAACTTGTAAAAACCGTAAAAAACCGTAAAAACCGTAAAAACTTGTTGAACCGGAAAATTGTATTAATCCAGAAAATCGCATGAAAACTGATCCTCGTTTCGATGTTCCTTTATTCCATTTTTTTTTTCAATCGTTAATACATCCGAAGCTACATTGTATTCGTGATTTCAGTGGAATTTTGACGACGATCGTGGCGCTTTTAAACTCGAGCCGGCACTTTGTAACACCTTTCATTTTTTCTTCGCGACGCTCCAGCCAAATCACCCACGTACTCAGGTCGTTGACCTCTGTAAAATATCAGACGGCCTTTGGCGCCATTCATTATGCTTTTAAGGAACCCGAAGTTTTGCCGTTGGAGCCTCGAAACTTAGGCCGTTAAGTATTTAACGGGGATTAATGGAATGGCAAATTGGTTGGCATAGTTTTCTATATATACATATATTCGTTTCATAAATTGCATATGATTCTATAAATTGGCACGTTCCGATTTTTATTACTCTTATCGACTGCATATAATTACATAAATTCACGTATTCCGATATACGAAACCACACATAGCAGTACACATAAAAAAATATATAGTGATCTCTAATGACCGATTAAAAATATTTCTTTTTATAATAAGCATAACTCGGATGATGGATTCGAGGGCGTCGGTTTCGTACTTACGTTCATGTAATTCAGGTAGTACAGGGCGAGGGCCAAGACGATACCTACGAAGGTCAGAAAACTCCATCCTTGCCAAGCGTAAAACGGCGGCCCCATCGCGCTCGCTTTTCTTCCGCAAACACCCATTCCTTCCTTCCTTTCTTTCCTCCTTCGATTAATTATCGGCCATCATCGATCGCGGTGTGATATACTTTGGGATTTTTGGTCTTTTAGAAATCTTGGAATAATCGAATATTGCCTCAAATTAGTGCGAAAGGAAATAATTGAATATTGTCTCAAATTAGTACGAAACTTTGTAGTCGAATTTGTACAAACTTTGTATTCCGACAATAAAGTGTATCGTTAATATTATTATTATACTCACGAGATTTCCGATTCAACCTCTACATTAATATCATTATGTCCTATTCTCGTGTACCCTCGTGATTTTTCAAAGTCCATAGATTAGAGCAAATGTACGCATTGAAAATCCCTGGACATAAGCATTGGGGATATTAACTTCGGTTTAGGGTTTGCATTTTGCTGAGGCTTACGCGCATAAGGTTATGCGTGGCAACGAAGTCGATTAAAAAGTTTCATCGCCCCTTAGATGTTCGATAAGAGAAAACTTCATCGCGTACCATCGTCCGCTGTGTTCCACGCCTGCTTATGCACCGCCTCGTGCGACACGTGCGATTTTTCGATGAAACGCGTGCGGATAAATAGTTGGCAAAGTCTCTTTATCGTACAAAGCTACGTGCAATATTTCGACACCTTTCTTCTTTACGAGAATTTATATTTATTTCCGTCATACGACTATCGATGTGATTTATAAATTCTCCGCATCTTTGGATGTTAATATATGACGGCTTAGTGTCATATTGGAATCTCTTTAGAAATAATTAATATAATCAAAATGATTAATAATCAAATCATTCACAATTCGTATAATCAAAACGAATACTAATTCTCGAATTGTCAACCAGCAAGAAGATCGAGACGTACATTCATATATGCACCGTTTATTTTGAAAGTGATGTAAGTCCATTTTTAAAAAAAATGAGATATCACGTGATTTATGCTTAATTTAGCGTAAACTTTTTGTTAATAACCAGTTAATATTTAATACCTTAAAAAATACCAACGTTTTGTTCAATGTAATATTCGCCTTACACCACTCAAAATAAACGGTCCATTTATGTTCGTTTTGTTTTGTTACATCTATCTACTCTCTGCTGTTCTCCAATGAAGAATCACTTTGCGATACGCTTTAATCGATCTCCGCGGTGTAACGAATTATTTCTGCGGCTGACAGAGACGCAATGCGCACGTGCGCGCTCCAAGGGACCGTGCAGTTTCGTTCTGTCGCTACCGGCCGTAATACCGCCGCCCGACGATCAATTTCGAAAAGCTCGGACTTCTAATTAATTACACTCTCGACTAGAAGAATAGCCTTTAAACGCGAGTAACGAGGGTATAAACGATGGATTCGGTTATGCGAGTTAAAAACATCGCGAATTGGGCGTTGCGCGCAAATTATTATTTTGATTGAGCGCCCGAACGAAGTTTCCGTAACTTCGTTTCACCGCCATATTGGCTTTTTAAGTCAATTTCGTTCGTAAAAAGCAGCAATTTTCGTAATTCGTCTGCAATCTTGGCCGCGGATACTGCGCCCGGAATACGGTAATATTATTCGTCGAGTTGTATTTTACGCATTTTTGTAAAACGCGCGCGCGGATGTGCGAATAAACAGGCGGATGGGAGAAGCAATTTTTGCAAAATAGCAGGAAATCGTTTGACAATATTTGAACGCGTAAAAATATCGAATTATTTTATTTTCCGCAGATTTGCCTCGTCGCGGGGTTTCGTTATTTTTCCGGAATTTTTATCCACGCTTGCTTGGGACTTCGTATCATTTTTTTTTTAATATGTTTATCTCAAATCGCGTACCCAACTAATTTATGGAATAATTTCGGGGGATATTTTTACACGTAATAATAATATACTTCAAATTCTACACAATGATAGAAAAATTTAATCGTTTCACGCACTTCTTTTCTTACCTCTCATTTTTCTTCCAATTAGTAGAAAATCTTAAAAATAACAATATCTCGTTTCCACGTGAAATAGTAAAAACATATAAATTACTAATTTTAATTAAGTAAAAGGTTTCGAATAATAAATAATACGATTTAAATTAAATTATATAGTTTTGAATTTTTCGCTCAAATAATACAATTTTGGCAACTCTCCCCTATAACTCGTCTCACTCCCCTCAGCTCATCTCAATTCATAACATTCGTACAATAATTTTCAATTCATACACTGGAACCCAATAGACGGTCCTCTTTAAGTTTGGCCATGTATTAGCCAGGCACTCGCCATACGACGGCATTCGGTGCGCCTCGCGCAGATTGTATTTCGAAGTTTCAGCCCTTGCATCGTATGCAAGGCCGCTACTTGATCCTGGAGTGCCGTGGAATTGCAAAACTGCGAGGATCCGCGGGAAAGCAGGTTACCGCAGGTCCTGAAATCCGGCCAACCTGATTTCCATTATGTCGTTAAGCACTTAGCGATCGGGAAGGGATTTTTAAATCCGACGCAACAAGATATCCAGCCTGGATTACGATCTAATTTGTTAAAAGCCGGAATGTCCTTGCATCGATTTCGCCGAATGTCGCGAACGTACTTTATTAGCCATAACCAAGAACATCGACCTTGTTTGAATATCGATGGAATTGGAATATTGATAATATTATTTTTCCTTGAAGGTTCTTGTCGTATTATTGTAATACGAGCAAGTGGAAGTTGAAAGTTCGAGCAAGTTCCATGTTAAGAAAAGTATATCTGCATATATATATATGAGGGTTAAGTTAAGAAAGGTATATCTGCATGAGAATATATATATATATCGAAATATCGTTAACCGATCCGTGGACATTACAGAAAAATGGAAGCTTGAATAACGCTCGAGAACGAGAGGAACGTGACTCGACGCTGGAAGGTCCGATTTAACTTACAACAGCTCGTAACTGGAAATTGCACGTAGAAAAGGATATTGGCTGCGAATGGCACTCGTTCCTCGTACGGTTTCATCGACGCTTTAAAATACGTGCCACGCAAGCCGCTTGTACGGGACAAAGATTGGCGACGTGTAAAGACAGCGTGTAAATAAAGACTCCTCGGATCATCGCGGCTTCTTGTACCGCGAGTTTATCTCAAACAAAGGCCGATCTTAAATTCGTACTTCGCCATTAGCGTCTACCGTGAGGATTTAAGGCTGAGGCACTCGAGAGTTAATCGCGAGACCGGTGATAAGGAAGTTGCTCTAAGATAGACTTTCAAGAAGGCTTCCCAGGGAAACCACTGTCTAACGAGTTGAGATCGAGTTTCTTTCCAGCCGGAGAGCTGCTGAATTTTCGAAGAAAAAGAATTTAAGAATATTATTCCTCACCCGTGCTAATCCTCTTGGATTAAAGTCGGCGTCTGCCCTTTTCCTTGCAGTAATTCCGCGAGGCAAGGAACGCGGATTTGAACCACGATATTACTTAACCAGTCAAGTCCGGTTAAAACCAATTAGGTGGTTAAGTCTTTCCTTGAGATTTTCAAATTATGGGCGAACTTTGGTTAAAACCAGTTAAGTAATATTCCAGTGCAAATCCGCGTACTATACTTCACATAATTACTACTGTATAATTTTTTAGCTGTACAATAAACGCGCATAATTTTTTCAGCGCGTATTCGTGACTCGACGCGCGAGTGCCAAGGGTTAAACTCCGCATTTCCACCCCACCTTCCCGGTGAAAATTCTCGCCCCGGCGTATCGTCCTGATCATTACTCACGTACACGTCGGTGTGTTTTCGTCAGTGGGCCTTGATTTATGGCCGCCCAGAAGGAAATTGCTCCGCCGTGTTTTGAGCGAATAATCGATGACAATGTTTAACGATCTCCTGGCCGAGCTGCCGATGCTTTCGGATATTTCCTAATTATCGGCCCCTATCGATTATTTGCCCAGTCCGTGATTTAACGTCGCCGGCTGGCCCATCGGTTTTGATCATCCGCGAAAATCACCCGATACTCGCCGATTGTCTCGCGGGGAAAATGTGCATCGGGGGGAGGCTTTCGAAGATGAGCTTACGTCGTTTCGATGGAGCAAAAAAAAAAAAAAATAGGGAAATAAATGGAGCGAACACGTGGAGCGCCAAGCGCGAGATAACTCCCGGTTTGTTTACTCGCCATATTTGCTAAACTACGAAGATATTCGTCATATTTGCGAAACTACGAAGATCAGGCGGTTCTAAAATCCACGCGAGATTTGAAATTTTCAAGAGCGGACTGCGCATGCGCGGTGCACAACTCAATACTCTATACTGTACGAATTGATAAAAGGTGTACGATTTTTAATTACAAACCCGTGTCCTCTAGCAAAATTACTCGCGCTAATTTTTCAACTTTAGAATTAAAGCTCTCTTGGATTGAAATCAGCTTTTTGCAGGGGAATTCTGGAAAGCACCGTGGCGGCTAACGTGCTAACATTTGCTGTTCTACTTGGAAGGTGCGGGAATGACGAAGATCCCTCGCGCCCAAGGGACGAGTTTGAACCGCGATCTTTATCAGCGACCAGGATCGAGGAGAGTGAGCAAAACTAGCCTCGTTAGGATAACTGCGCCCAGGAACACCGTGGATTTCGTTCAAACGGATTTGCAGTCTAGTTAGGTTCTCTCCTAGTGAATAAAGCGGGACACTTAATTACCGACTAATTTCATTTTCGTCGCTGCGAAATCCGGGTTACGCGTGTACTGAAATTCCCAGACGCGGTTTTACCGCGGACAAAGGCAGAGGGAAAAAATTGCGGGCCAAACGTTGTTATATTTTCATAAAATTCGGATGAACGGCGAATTTACACCGCGCCGTGATAAAGAGTGTTTCATAAACTCGATGTTTTCCCCTTTTCGACAATATCGAGACAAAACGTCGGTCTGTGTTGTATTCATATCGCGAAATGCGAACTGAACATTCAATTTCGTGTCTTTTACGTTTATACGAATTACCAAAAGTCCGTATCGTTTAGGCGGAACTTTTGCACGCGCGAGTTTTATTCGAATCGTTTTATAAATACACCGACGAGCGTTTCTGCCTTTGAATTAAAAAAACAAAGTTGATGAACAAAGCGCGCTCTAATTACAACGAATAATATATCAAAGTATCGATTAATAACGAATTAATAGGCAGACATCGCTCCGCAATTTTATCCAAATTTCTTCTCCAGGCGCAAAAGCGGGTCGCGGCCAACCTGTTTAGCATTATAAGCGAGTAAATTAAAAACGAGGTTCTGAATATATTGGGTCGTCCCAAAAGTGTCTTCCGCCTTCTGCACGCTCCTGCTTTATCCCGCAATGTTTCCACAAACGTGAAACCTAATCTGTCAAATGTCGTGGTCTTTATTCTTCGTCCTCTGGTTTGCATAATTCGATAAAATAATTCGAAACAAATATGCTGTGCGTCTATTATTCCTTTATACAGAGGGGAAAAAAACTTTTGAGACGAACTAATATTAAATAGCCGCCTTAAAGGCAGTCGTCCGCGGTTACCGTGAAGGCTTTAGGGGTAGAAAATACGATGTCGGGGCAGTTTCGATGGAGAACGCAAAGGGTTAATACGAGCCTCCATCCAATCTCGCCGACTTCTTTTATCTTCGAGGCCGTGGCAGACTCACCTTCCTCGACTTTACCCTTCTCATTTGCATTCCACGTTCATTTTCCTTCCACTCTCCTCTCTCTCTCTCTCTCTCACTCTTTTTTTACATCATCCTTAGGCACTTCTCCAGTTCCTCGAAATCCGGGGCTTAACTTTCTGGCGTGCGAAGAATGACTCGTATTAACGGCGCTTTCCACCCGCACTTTCTCTTTCAGCGCGAGCTTTTTCCCCGCGAGCGTGTCTCGTCGTTTCCAGCAGGGCCAAATTTTGCGCAAGAGGAGCCCCGAGATTGATGGAATATATTACGTCTCTTGATTAACCCCGAATTACGATGGGGTCGCCGAATTTACGATGTCACGATTCGAACTTATTTGAAATGAATAAGAATTGGATTTTCGTTTTATATTGATTTTTTTTCATTTTGTTTGAATGATAAATGTATAATCAGTCTTTTATAATAAAGCCTCGAATTAAAAAAAAAAACTGGGAGGAGTAGAGTTGTACACTTGATGGCAAATTAATAAATAAATAAAGTCGAAAATTTAGTAATAATATAACTGGCAGTGAAGTATCGTGATTCAGGGTTAAATCGGTATAATCTCACCGATCGTAAGTGCGATGTATTAAGCGTTTGTACAGAGTCCCCGGACGAATTGTTCGCAAGTTTCTCGAGAAACTTCGTTGCAAACAACTGCAGTATCTCCAGGCATTCTTGATTGTCTTGAATGGATTCCCCGGCTGCAAATGGCGCCTGTTGTTCGGGAGAAGTGAATAATACGATTAATAATCGTTCCGAAAATTGTCCCCTCGCGAGCTCAGATTGGTATCGATTTTACACACCGCCCACCCTGTCTTTATTTTCGCTTTATAATTTGCGCTCCACGAAGCTGATTATTTGAATTTTACAAGGCACATCATTTTACGCAATAAATAATCCCAGGCTAATTCCTCTATTAGGTAAATCAAGTGCGCAGATTAAATACTAATTCTTGATTGATCGTGTTTGAATATAAATAAATCATAATTTTTGTATCTGACGCTACACACGCAGACGATTCGAAAAACGCACTTTTATCGCATAAAATATTAGTACAACCATCCAAGAATACGAACCCAAAGCTACAAAACGAATTTCGAAAAATCGAGGAAGTTACGGCCTCCGAGTAATCAAGCGAGTAATCAATTCCAAGTGATAAAAAATTGGTATATCGGTCACATCAAGAAGACAATGCTTTCGAAATGTAAAGAAAACGCACAAAGTAATTGTTGGTCTTAAGAAGAAGACCGCTTCGCCCATCAGTCATAACCCAGCAAGAGAAGAGGTATTTTTAAGCTTCTACACCACACCACATAATCATCGCACAATACGTAATTTCTCCACAAAAATATTCCTCACAACCATCGATTTTCACTGCACACAATTTAACCTTTATTATTATATGCATAATTCAGTATAGATCGTTTAATACAACCAATTCGACCGTACGCGTATTTTCTCTACAGCTCCAAAAGGACCAAGGCACGGTGGTCGAAGGGTCGCGATCGTACATCCTTCACGAGCTCGTATACCGAATAAACAGGACATTTGAACAAATTTCCAAGGAGCCAGCGGAGCCAACCTTCGAAGGTATTTTTAAGGCCTCCGCCTGTATCTCCTCCCCCTATAAATCTCGTTTAGCGGACGAATAAAGCGATTCCTCGATCGTTTATCGAGGCGAGGAAGCCGCGGTGGTTTTGCATCGGACGCTTAATCAACATTCCGATTACGGATCCTCGATACGTTTATGTAATTGGCACGAGGACCTCGGGCTTCCTGGGGGGATCCAAGAAGTTCCCTCGGGCTTCCAAGAAATTCCCAGCGCAGTTCGCCCCGACGATTGTTCGAACCCAATTATCCGCCCTTTCAAGCGCGAGGAAAGGATTTCCTTTTGCGAAAGGGGGAGGAGGGGGAGGGGAGGGGAGGGGAAGCTGGCAAAGCGGCGCGTTCTTTTCTTCGCCGGGATCTTCTTGTCTCTTGCCGCCTTCGTTTGGCAAATCAGCCGATCAAAGAAATCACCGGGACGCAACCTCGGCGATCGTCCGTCTCTCTTCGTCTTTTGGTCGATCGATTGACGACTGGGGCGATCGGTTTTATTTTTCTTTTTCTTGACAATTTTATCCGTTTCTTGATGAGTGTGGTTTTTTTTTTGTCTTATTTGGAGATACTGGGTTGTTGAGGGTGAAGTGTTAGTGATGGTGTCGGTTTGATTTATTAGGGAAGAGGAATATGAGAAATATTTTTTATTACATTTAATTATTAGTTTTTATTTTTCTATTTTTTTTTGTTTTGAGACAAGCGTTTTTGTTCGCGGTTTATTGAAATTAGGGATGAACGATGAAAGGAATTCTTGAAGTAATTTTGGCTGTCAAATATTTGATTACTTAAAAACCTGTCCAAAATCCGAAGATTTTATTTTAAAACGCCGGATTGATATAAATCCCTGGATGTATACATTTTTTTAATATAACCTTTACGATATTCCTCGAAGATTGAGGAAAGCGGAATTCAACTCTTGCGATATTTTTTCCAGAAAGAAAATTCATAACGGAGCATTAATTGGTTTTTTTCCTTGCGTACCACTTTGAAAAGATTGTACAAACGGAGAATTCGTATTTGCCCGGCTCTGGAAGCATTAAAAGGGAGATATGTAAATACAGCTTAAGGTGGATTGAGCTAAGTGCAGAATAAAAGAAATGCGGGCAATTTCGCCAGCGACTTAACCTCGCCTCTTACGACAATACAGAAATCCTTCCTGCGAGAATTTCTCTCGCTTTTTAGAGGACAAAGGATAAGGTTTCGCGATATAAGGAAAGGTAAAAATTAAAGGGTCCGTCGTATCGTTTTATACTCGCGCCACCTTGCCCGTTGGAATGTTTTAAAAATTGATGCCCCTCGCAAAATTAAAAAGGCGAATCCATCCAACGAATGAAATCATTAAATAATCACCGAATTATGAGTCAAAATAAAATTGATACAAGAAAATTGTAGCTTAAGGTCTTTAGTTTAAAACAAGTCTAAAGTAAAGTTCAAGTTATCAAGCCGTATTAAGAAAAATGGCGTGTAATAAAATCATTTTCATTTTAATCCGTGATTCAGTAACCATCCAGTTATTTGAGCTCGTTGAATATGTACTTCGCGATAGAACTTGAACACAAATCGCAATCCGCGTTCCTGTTCGCCAAACGAGTAGAACTTTTTTGAGCGCAAAGGGTTAAACATCCACGGTGGGGACACGGACACTCGTGTCGTGCAGGCGTCGTTATGACGGCAATCAATAAATAATATTCTCATAAAGGTGATGCCATTGGAGGCTTCCGCCATACGAGAGACGATAGCCGCTTTAATAATGGAACGTGGAGGCGCGTGTCCTTTGTGACTGGATAACTGAATTGCAGGGTTGATTAAACCGCATAAAGCTTTGAAAACGCCGGGGGTTGCGTGCCGCGCCACTTTTTGATTCCGTGTACTTTATTAGTTCTACAATCGCCGTGAAATTGGGAGAATGCATTTTGGGGCGTGGCTTTGTGCGGCCGCAGCTCGATTCGCAGATTCGAATCGCCTATTCGTTCGAAAGAAACGCGGAACAGGTGCGTTGCTATCAAAGAAGAAACGAGGTTCTTTCTTCTTCTAATCGTAATTTGAATTCAAACAGTCGAGAAATCGCGTTAACGCTTTTCAGTTCAAATTATTATTCTTGTTTAGCAAGAAAGATGGATTTTACAGCACAGCAGCAAGTTAGTGGCCCTAATAAACGTGTCCTATCTATATTAAATTATTAAATCAAACCATTGGAAACACTATCGAAGATATACCTATTAATGTAGACCGATAATTCAATTGAATATGTTAATAACGTGGACTTAATTAAATGTTATCATAGGATAGAAACGTAAATAAGCTTGGTTAAATTCGATGATTATGTACGGTTATAACTAATTCGTATCACGCTCCGGTACCACGCGATAAGCCGCGATGGCGTCAATTTTATTTGCGCAGGAGAATGAATTCCACGGGATGTATTTTCCAGAATATTACCATTTACTCACGCACCTTTGGCCTCGAATCTCGAGCTTAGCAATCGTCGCTCAATCAATCGCATCTTTACTTAATTTACTCAATTTACTTATTATCGATTTTTCAAGCTCCATGTAATTCGCTCGTTAAGACGGTTTTATATTATGAATCGATTCTCCTTCCTCCGCGATGGGTAATGAGCTTTTGACCAAGAAATCAGCATCGTAAAGGAAATTATATTAGCGCCAGGGGTATTTATAAAAGACGCAAACTACCTTTCTTCACCTTTTGGACGACAATCGAGTATACGAGAGTCACACACATCGTATCTTATTTCACTTCTTTGTATCATAAATTAAGAGACTTTCTTCGGCAACGCGTAACAAACTTACAATCATATCTTCCGCGGATCGACTCTCCATCGCTTCGATATACTATAACTACATATTCTTATCCGCGTAATAAAATCCCTTGGCACGACCATTTAAATCCCACCATTGAATAATAGCGATAGAAATAATAATAGAATAATATAGATATAATAAGAATAATGGGTACAATAAGATGTAATGGAATAATATAGATATGATAGATAGAATGATAAAGGATAATGGAAATAGAAAACGGCGCGCTTAATTAGGGATTTATAAAGCGCATCGCTGTAAGTAATTCAGCGCGGAATAATTTAGCCGGCAACTCGAGAGAGGAGACAAATAAGGAGGGGAGATTTCTAAGCTTCTTATCGTCGGGTCCAACGCCATTCTCGTGGAGAGGAGTCGCGTCGAAAAAATCTCCGAGGGGGAAGAAGGTCTTCGAGGAGGCGGCTGGTCCGCGGGTAAAATCTAAAAATACACGAGGAGCTTTCGACGAGGCGAGGGTCCTTCGCGGAGTTGACGTCGGAAATTACCTCGTTTGCTTACTCGAAACGTCCTTCGATGTAACGTCGTCGGAACAGAGCGCCTCGAACTGCGGCCGTGTAATTGGAGCCCGCATAAACTTAATTTTCTCGCTACGGGGAGCCTCGTTGCCGAGGCTTTTCCGCCGGGGCGAAATGCGGGGAAAAGTGAGAAATTCGGTTGCCACCCTTCCTCCTTTATCGGTGTTTTATCGGGACTATTTATCGTACATCCAGTTGTTCGCGTAACACCAGAAAGATCGGCCACTTATTCGATATTCAGGATCGTGGAGAAAGAACGAGAGTAGAGAGAAAATGTCCAGAGATCGATATGATTATATGGACCGCTCACTTTAAAAGTGGTGTAAGTCCATTTAAAAAAAAGAACGAGGTGTCACGTGATTTATGCTTAATTTAGCGTAAACTTTTTGTTCATAACTGATTGGTGTTTAGTGCTTTAAAAAATACCAACGCTCTGTTCGATTTGATATTGGCCGATAAAGAAAATTGTGTGGCCACTGATTATGAAAGTGGTGTAAGTCCAATTGTAGCCTGGAAATATAGATTACTTTAATTAAATTCGCCTGAAAGAAATGTATATAATCGTTTATTTATATGATCGTTAGGCGTTCGTTGTACAGATTATTCTCGACGAATTGCGGAACAGACGAAGAAGCGCCGTAGTTGACCGCGTCAAACTTCATCGCCATAACCGGAAAGTAAAAGCAATTTCTACTCCGCGGAAATTCGATCGCCACGGTTCGATTTTCCCTCGGCAAGTATGGTAATTTTTTTTGAAGAGTTTTTTAATTAGATTTGGATGCAAAATATTTCCTCTCCCGTGTAAAGCTTCGAAGATAACTTTTAAACTCAATCAAGCGACCAACACAAAGGGACGGTAGGATTACTGAATTTTTTCGACAACACCGTACTTATGAATTATACGACAAATTTATCAACTATAATGATTAAGCAACAAAAGGAAGTAGAGTATCGATCTATCATTCGATCGAATCAAAAGTGTATCGAGTCCAACGATTTTTCCCTCAAAATTAGTTTATTCAAAAACTAATTTTGAGGCAAAGATTTTTGAACCGGATACAATTTTTCAAAGGTTTCTTTCGAGCCAGATATAATTTTTCAAAGTTTATTCGAAGGGACTCTCGATTGCTCGATCGCAGCATCCAAGACCCAACGAACAATGCATTCGAGCATCAAACGCATTCAGGGGAACGACTCGCTCCACGAATGGACGCTCCGTACATCAAATCAGCGGCCAACACAGCGAACTCAAAGTCACCGGAAGCTCCTTCCCGCAGCCAAGACTTCCCTAAACAAATATCCAGCCGCTGAACAGCGCAAGAGTAGAATTAGACGTTTCGGCATCCCAAGCACGTTAAATCCGCCTCCGTAGAATCAGAACCGCTAAAATCTCCAGACCAGGACCTCCTCCAGCAAACATCCGACTGCTCGAACCCCCCAATTGGCACGGCACGTACGCTTCCATCGAGATGAAGATGTCAAAAGTGAAATTAGTCCTTTCCAGGATCCAACCTCGTGCCTCCGGATAATCCAATGGGGTGGAACACGCGCGCCATCTTGGAACAGCGACTTTCAGGAGGCAGGAGAGAAGCATCGGGCATTTCTGCAGTGGCGTGGGCCAGACGCAGAAATACTAAGTAGGCTGGGAAACCAGAAACGAGGGGAAGCGCAGATGGGAGGCCGACGTCGGGCGATAATTAATTCCATGTCGTTGACATATGGTGCTCACGGGGATGCTATTTCGAATTACCATACGCAAGCTATATTGTTCGGACCGTCGGATGGCCCATGAGCTGTCGACTGCAGACAAGGCGTTTAATTGACCGGCCTAATTCCGACTAAACACTGATTAAAATTTGAAGCAGGAGTGCGCGCCTCGTTATGCCGCGATTAACACGCGGCAGGGTCGTTGACCCTTTGAACACGCTCTCGGTTAGCTGCTGGGTGTCCGGTAGTAAAGTAAGTGTATCCTGAGTGCCGATTGGGAGGTATTCAGCGAGGTGGAGAGGAGCTCGAGTAAAGTTTCGTTCGAGCAGAGCTCTTCGATGTTTTGTGATATTATCAGTTTTCTTATATCGTATTGTATTATATTATCGATTTATTATATCACAACGGACGTTTTATTTGTATTATCCGTGATTCTTCGTCTAATAGAGCATCTATTCTTTATATTCTTAATTCTCCGCGTGAAATAAAAATAAAAATATAAAGTACGCGAATAGTTCGTCGTTTGGACCAGAAATCGCGGATTTTTCTGGAAAAAAATGTACATTTTCGATCGATATAATTAACACGCTCTTCCTTATTGCGCTTCCTGGCAAATCACCTCCTCGATCGATCGTTCAAGGACGTACGTCATGATTCACAGTTTGTCGAGTGTCGATCTCGGTTCGACTTTGAGCCATTCGCCTCGCTTGCCGTAGAAACAGATTTCTTTATTCGCGAAAATTCCCTCCGCCAGGATTCTTACGATCCGAACGTGGCCCGCGCGCTCATGGGTAACGAAATAAAGTAGCCAATCGCGGGAATCGGCAAGCCGTGAAAGGGTTTCGCCGGCTCGAATCGATCTTCGAAGTTCGGAGCTGGGAGGAAAAAGGGAGCCGGGAGAAAAAGCGACGAGCTTGTCCATCAATTTCGGTCGCTGGCGATTAACGCGCAGGTTCGCGATTAGCTCGCGTCGTTGCCCCTTAGAGGAAAGTTTCCAGGAAACCGACGCCGCGTATTGCGCGTCCAAGGTCCTGTATCGAGGAATCTGTCGACATTGAAACTACCGTAGCGGTCAAAATGAGCGATCGGTCGTTTCTCAGAAAAATCGTTTTATTTCTCGAAAGGCCATTTTTTGAGATTTTCGAAGATCTTATCGCGGATTGTGAATTATTCTCTCGATCTACAGATACTTCTTCTCGATTCTACTATCAGTATAATATAAATGCAGACATTATTATTATTATTAAATCAAGTCCTAAATATTACGAGCAGTTCGCGCCTCAAGGAAATCAATCGTATCTTACATCCCCTCACAATATTCTTCACATCTAACGACATCACGATCCGCCATGTTTCCCATCCGGTCCTTCATCGATTCATGCGAAAATTCCCGAGTCACGTGCGATCCTCGAATCGCTCGTTCATCGGAATAAACACCGATCTCGTGTAGAATTTGCGTGGCGGTTATTCCAAACGGAATTTCCAGCCGACGCTGTTCCAGGCGAGTGTTTATCTTCTCTCCTTCGCATTCGCCGGTTGTTCCTCCTTTTTCAGACCGACAGCCGCGATAGCCCCGGGGAATAATGGAAGCGCGGCGCTGCCATTAATCACGGCCACGAAGATTGTCACTTTTTGAAAGTCGCGGTCGAAGCCGAATCGTAAACGTCGGCCCCAATGGATCGGAACGGTCTGCGCGGATTTATGCGCCCACTTTTAACGACTGCGTAACACGCGATAAAAAAAAAAAAGAAACTTTTCGATATTCCACCGTCCATCAGCCTTCGCTTTTGGTTAGAGCCAATTGCCTCTACGCCCTGGGGGATCTCGTCGTAAGTTCCGCGAATTGATATCGGGCAGCACGACCAGGAATTCTTCATTTCCAGGGGCTAAAGGGAAAATGCGATGTGGGATGAAATATTAAATTGCGCACCGCGGGAAAGTAGTTTGGTTAAACGGGAAACAAGTGCCGCCCCTGCTCGCGCTGGGATTTAAATCAGCGCTTTCGCCATAACGAGGCTGGGATTAATCGCGCGGCGTAATTTCTCGAATTGCAAGACTTTTGGATACTTCGACTCTGAGCTTCACGAGCATCCTGTGTTATTTTGCTCGTAGTATCCACGTCGAATCGTAAGTCTGATTATTTTGTGTATATACAATCGCGTCTAAGTCAATTATCTTGTGTATATATAAATTATGATGTTCATAGTATTTGCGTCTGAGTCTGATTATTTTATGTACGAGTATATATAATCATATCCGTGAATTATTATTCTGATATATTTTATCTGTGTTATATTATTTTGTGTGTATATAAATTAGTGTGTATAATGATAGAATAATCGTGTATATAAAACGTGTATAATAATTTTGCGTACAAGTTTCACAGTGCGTTTATATATAATTATCACGTGTCCGTAATACAAGAAGTTTGGATTACCACATCTATAGATTATATTTATAATATTCATATCTAACTTTCGTGCTCAAATCATCCGTATCATCGGTATCGCCTTCGCATAATTTCTAAATCCACGAAAGATCGCCAGAAATACTTCCTCGAGTTGCACAATGTTTACCTCGAGATACTCTATTCCACGACGCTTTCGCGATAACTCGAGCCACGGTAAAGTAGCTTAACCTCGAAGCGAGGCGCGTATTATCGCACGTATTATCGTTATCACTCGCGCGGAATTCCGCTGGCGAGCCACGCTTCGTTTTCATTAGCGACACTCGTTCTTGGCCGAATTGATTCCCGAAATTAATTCCGATCGCCCTCTCCCTAGGGAGCCTCGCTAATCGCGGGAATCGAGCAAGAAGCGATCCTGCGCGGATCGACTTTTACGGCCGCTTAATCGCCATTATTGCAATTAGCCGTATCGGCATTAAGCGGCGGGATTAAAGCCGTGTTTCTGGTATTAGGTGCTTATGAAGCGATCGTACTCCTCCCCGGGGTATTGGCTACGAGCCTCCGACTGCGGTTCAAAACCAATCGCTGCGCGTGGAAGGGATATAACGATGGTAATGCGCAGGTTTACGCAGTGTTTTTGGCATAGGTTTAATGTTTAACATTGGTTTGTTGGTACTATATCATTGGTAGATTAGTTATTAGTTGTTAGACCCTTTATCAGTAGAGTGTTATTAGTTTTTATTAAATATCGGTTAAGATATATTAGTCTTTATTGAATATATCTTGGTAATTATCGTCTATAACGAGCAGGGAACAAAATATCATTACTGAATATGAATATCGTTACTGATAATCCTTACTGAAGAAAACGAGCCTTTATTAGAATATCAGACGTTTCGTACTTAGGGACGAAGGACCTTTTCAAGTTGAAGACTATAATGTGCAAAAATGGACATAAATATCCTCTATGTACATGTGTACGTGTTTTTATTACACATTTACATCGATATGTTATTATTAACTCTTGAATTATCGAGGCACATATCAGAGGCCAAACATTATGTCGTAGACCGAAAGCATAATAGCGTGCAAATAAACTTTCGCACTCGATCCCGGTTAGCATCGATATTAATTAACTAATTAATTAAGTCCACGCGATTTCTCCGAAGCCACTCCTGGCCTTCGCTCTAATTGCGCGCTATTACCTCGTAGCGAAGCCTCGAAGATAACGAGCAGCTTCAGACTTTGGCAACTCCCGCGCAAGCTGCGTCAAACGCATTTTGTGCGAGCCGCGTCCTTATCATCTACGATCACACGCGAATCCATCGACAATCATCGCGGTTCCATGCTCAACCCTTAAAGTATCTCCAAGAAAAGAGGAGACCTTTGACCTTGGAATCGTCTTTAACACTAGAACCACCAAACCGTTCAGTCGCTTCTTTAAAAAATCCTAGTGCTTTATAAGAATGTATTTTTTTATATTTTCCATGATTCTCATGCACTATATAGATCATCATTTCGATTTACTCAAATCTCCCCTTCCTTTTAACCCTTTGCTGGAGCTATTCAAAATTGGTCTTCAAACTCGAGGACTCCGCTATGCGGACAATGCAAATAATCTTCAGTTCATAATACAAGAACGAAGACAAAGCGTAAAAACTATATTATACAGAATATTCCGCTTCTGGTGCCAAAAAACGGTCGCGACTCTTTTAATTTCCTTTCAATGCGCATATCATTTACACTTATATGCGAATACGATCTTTCCACTGAAATTCCTTCGAGCTGCTGCTAACACGAATGAAAAAAAACCTTCAGTTAAAGAGTTAAAGATGTACGTGGTGTTCTAAATATGCCCAGAAAATGGCTGGTGGTTCTAGTGTCAACCCGACAGAGGCGTCTCTCGATGGATTTCTCAGTCGTTACACAGCTTCGCGCCTCGATCCATCGAGGCAAAAGCTCAGGGGTGGTGAGGTCGATGTCGATGAGGGGCGCAAGGGGGGGGGGGAGAGCCGTAATGAAGGCGGGGAAAGGGTCGCGGCTAATAGGCTGGAGGGGATGGTATCTTAAAGGTAAAAGAAATATTATCTCGGGAATGAGTGGCTTTGGTGATAAAACGCTTTCGTTTCATTTATCTCGAACCAATATAATACGGCCGAGAGATGTACTCAGGTCCTCGAAGGGGCGATTTGGCCCGAGACGGAAGGTATAATAAAGAGCCGTGAAGGGGAGCTTCATTATGATCGCAAAGGTCCGTGTAATATGTTCAAACGGGCTCGTGGAACGAGGTTATATGACCGAGGGGGAAGGTGCTTCTACCTTTAAAGATTTTAACAGTAGACCTGTGAGCCACTTTTTGGACATATTAATGTAAAGCACGTATATATGATACTTAAAGTAAAAGGCTATTAAGAGGAGATGTCGATAGTTCGATGGAATGATTCACGCTTCCTGGTAGAATTATGGAAAATCGCAAAGAATGTCCTCTCGCGAAATACAGCAATTTTTTAAAGAAACTACTTGACCGCTTATTTTGACCGTTTTAATAGATTTAGTGTTAAATAGATCGAATCAGCTTGGATTACCTTACAGAGAAGATTCAATTATTATTAGAATTGAGACTGAATTAAAGTTGATTGACTCGTGCTGCTAAGTCTGTACATTTATGTCGATGGTTCTTCGAAATTACCAACAATATCCAAGTGATAATCTTCAAACATAAGATAATACAAGAAGAATAACGATACAAGAATCAATATAGAGTAAATACACAAATTTAAATGTAAGACATTTAACCTTTCGCGATATATAATTAATCCCATATTCACGATATATATATATTAATCCAATGATTAATCCAATCTTTAATAAATTACCCACGATCTTTATTAACGTCCATCTAACCTGATATTAACGTATATCAACGTCGCGGACCTCCTCGAAACTTCGACCCACTCACCTTTGGCCCGCGATTTCCGTAACCAATACACGAAGCGTGGAATGTAGCGAATTATTAACCCCGGCCAACCCCTTGGAGCATTCAAATAGCCACTGTAATTCATCGTTACGTTGACCCTTACAATGGACCGTGCAGTTCCGCAATCATTCGCCACTCTCCCAAAGATCAATCGCACTTGCCTTTTCTACCCTCCCCTCGGTTTATTACACCCCCGAAATTCGTAGCGCGGGGGCTCGATTTATTGACGGACGGCGCAATATAGGGGTGGGTCCGGCATTAATGGGAAAAGTTTCTGGTACAATGCGGTAACGAAAACGACACTCCGCCCTCCGCTATTAAACAACCCTTTAATGGACCCCAAACAGAGGTTCGGCGTGTCAGTTGCAGAACAGTGGACTTAGAAGTGTCGATCGATTTTTCCCGAATGGTCACTGCTTTCCGGAAGATTATTGTGGATTGCTTTATATCCTTCCTGGTGCCGGTTATTTCTTCTTTTTTTATTAATCCTTTTTTATTTTTCTTTACTATTTTTTCTTAATTCCTTAAACGGTTTACCACGTATTTTAAACCTCGTCGAGCTAAACATTGGGTCGATTTATAAGTCCTGGCGTGTTTTATCTTTAAGTGAGTATTTTGGGCGACGAATAAACCGTCTTTCTTCTATAGAAACGTTTCCTTTATTCAAGAAATAAATATATATAATTATGTTAAATGAATTGTTGATCGAGTCAATTTTACTGGACCCAAATGAATACTTTATATTAAACATCTTAATCCGCGCAAAGCACTGGAGAAGGTAGGAATCATCGATGATCCTGATACAATCGCTGTGTGTAGCGATCATTAATATCTTCGAGGCACCGATCGGCAATCTAAGTCCTTTATCCGATGATTAATACACCGAATGCTTAATTGGCGCTCATAAATCAAGGGGGAATATCAATGGCAACGGCCAATTAACCGGCTGAAAGTATGACGATTCCTTGTTCATTAATTGGGCCGTCGGTGTATCGAGACTAACCCGATGAAAGGAGAGTAATTATCTTGGCCGATAATGAGAGACGGCGCTTGGCTGATATTCCTGGCAACAATGTACGCCAAAAGGCTCCGTGGTTTTGCCTGAATAATGACGTTAGACGCGGTGCCTGCGTGCCTGGCCCCGCTCTCATCGCGTATTACCACTGCTTATCCTCGAATATCTAAACTTTTTCATCTCCCGAACAGTGCGTATAGTGAAATTTTGAGTGCCAACCCAAAGGAGCTCGATTTAAATTATATCTATAAATTATATCTATTAATTCAATAAATGGAATTATGAGAAACTCCGCACGAACTTTTGCACTCACCCAATGGTTCATTCCAGGGATATTTATCGATATGAATCGAATCTCGAACGGATTTAACTCCGTTCAGTACTAAATACACGAAGCATCGTGCCATTGCAAATATCCTGGCCGGTGTATTAAGTACGAAGGGTAGTGGGAGGCATGCAGAAAGGGAAAAAAAAAGATGAAACGAGGCCATGCGTGCGGAGATGTGGAGAGATAGAGATGGATAGAGAAGAGAGGGGACGAGAGAGAGAAATATGGATCGGTGGATCGATGCGAGGAGACAATAAGGCAAGCCGATGAGAGAGCGAAGGATTGAACCGACGATCGAGTCCAAGTTTGCGAGCGACAAACATTGGCATTGGAGATGGCGGGTTAAATATTTCTGACCGTTTGAATTCGTTAAGCGCGGAGAAAGGAATCCATGATCCGCGCTATGGATAAGGGTGATTACGTGAAATGAAGATAATCAAGGAGAAAACTCGTACAGTAGAATTATAGTGTGTCGATGTGTGGTGTGTGGTGATTAAAGAGATGTGTTTTAGCTCCTTCAACATTGAAGGATAAAACCTGAACCTCGCTAATTATCCAGCAAAGATTCAATCGAATACAAGTCCCTTCGTATTAAATCCATCCCTTTCCAAAACAAAATCAACCTTTTGCAAACCAAATTGATCCATTAGAAAATAGAATTCCATGGGCAAAAGGTGAAATTCGATTTGCAAGGGGGATAAATTCGTTTTGCAAGGATGCAAGACAATAATCGAGATGTCTATGATTCCAGTGGTGCGTCGGAAATACGTAATAAATATCCGGAAATAAATCCGCGCAAAATACCGAGCCCAAGTATCGCGAGAAGCAGCGTATTTGAATGTAGTAAATCCGGGTTCAGGGCGAGAATGGCTCTCGCGTCCCGCCGGCGAAAAAGTTATAGCAAAAGGCGGAGCGACAATTTCTCGCGGTCTGGCGGGAAAATGAAATAAATTTCCTTACTTAGCGGCGCAGGGAAAAGTCACGGAGTGGCGAGTGATGAAGTGAGTCGCGGAGCTGAGAGAGAGAGAGAGAGAGAGAGAGAGAGAGGGAGGTTGGTTAGTTGGCGCTTGTAATGAACTCTCGAGGGCCAACTCGAGGTGCACTGGAATCGTGTGTGGGCACACGTACGGCGAGTGCTCGGATTTTTCTGGGAATTCGGAGATACGTATGGGCGAGACAAAAGTACCGGGAGAGGAAACTTTGGGCTGGGAACAAAATGGGAAAATAATGATTACGATTTATATCGCTATCGACATCGGTGTCAAGCTCCTAACTTCTCTCGTCGGCTGCTTTCTGGCATCATAACACGGGTCAATGGTCATGGCGAGTAAGTGGTTCGTTAAAGTATTCCATATCACGCAGGATTTCACGTTGGATCATTATATCATCTTTTTTTATTTTTTTTTTTTATTCCAAACCTTATTGTACGGAATAAACTAATTTACACGAGCGTCTGCTGCTGGCGAGCGACAATTATATTTTCGCGCATTGTTCTCCTGGGTAATTCGCGCACTCCTACCTTAACTAAAGGGTAAAAAATATAAATAAATTCCACGCATCATTAACATACTTCCGATTTTCAACGCGGCGTGAACAACGAAGCGCAGATATTTCCCTAATCTATGAACTCCTTGCAAGTTTTTGCAATCGATCTTAACTCGAAATTCTTAATTTTTTTCCTAATACTCGTTACTCCTGTGGTTATTTCTTTAAACGTTCTAGCTTCATATTTATTTGGCCAATTACACGGAATCCTAAAATCGAAGTCCTAAAATCGGTGTATGAAGTAATTTCGATGGAAAAGAGGTTTAGATTTCTCTTGGAATACCTTTCTCACTCTTTTTACTCAGGCCCCTTTCAAAGAAGTCTCCCCGCACTATTTCTATATTTCTTTCAATTAGCCAATTATGACGATTCGAATTTCCACGAGCGAGGATTTCAAATAGCCAGGAATTACCGGGGAGTATTTCTCCCGGCGCGGATAATGCCTCCGAGCCATCGTTCTCGTCTTCGAGGAGTCGCGAGAAGTTCTCTCGGGCGCTTTGCCTTCCTCCTTAACGGCTTTCAGAAACAAAACGTTAATTACGCCCAAGTTCGGCAAGGGGGAAAACGTTTTTTCTCCGCAGCAACGCGGAAAATCGCGTCGCGATAAAGCCAACAGCTAAGAATTTCATTTGGAGCGGCGCACTTGTTAGCTCGCCGCGGCTGGGATTCGAAAGAATCGCGGCCCGGGCGCCGCCTTAGAATTTAATTTAAGTGCGTCTCGGTGCAACCTCCCCAAGGAGCTCCACGCGCTTCGATCGATCCTACGTCGTTCACTCCAGAAATCTTCCAAGGTTAAAACCCTTCTCATAGCTCGATCAAATTTGCGGCTGTAACCAAAAACGTTGGAGAATTCGTTTATGCACTCGTGGAGAGGAGTGAGAATACTGAATTGGTAATTAAGTAATCGCGGATTTTACTGATAAATACCCGTGGTTAATTTTTAGGTACGTTTATTAGTCTTGCAACTTTGTTTTCTTCGTTGTTTTATAGATGGCTTTAGCTATGGACTATTTGAATTATAAATATATAACCAGTTTCTTAGGATAAAGCCTCGAATTTGCGAAGAAACCGACAGAAGCACAGTTGTACACCTAATAAAACGATACAATTCAATTGGCTCTTTACACTGGAATTCTGAAATCAGGTAAAATTCACGACGTCTGAAATTAATGAATTCTGGAATTCTGAAAATCACCGTGGCAGACAACGCGTTAATCTACACGCTGAGCATTTGCAATGAGAATAAGAATACGATCCTCGTACAAAACCCAGTTACACGAATGTATAGATGTACAAGCACAAGTGTACGCGCGAAAGTGAATTCCAGACATCGCGGATCGACGATAGAAATCGGCGTCTGGCGCGAGGGACTTTGAAATCCATCGCCTGTGGCTTTATAAAATGTTTAAATTGGCCGGAAAATTGATTTAGCCCGCGTGTTTTCATACACGTACGCCGCCCCCGAGGGGATATGGAACCAATCACTGGATTCGACAGAGCACTAATTTACCAATGAACAATTCCGAGGGTGGCCTTCCGCCCAATTAACTTTATTCGCAATTTACCGAGTATCCTCGACTCGTTGGGGCGATTCGCGGTAGCGTATGTTCGAGCCAAATGCCGCGAGAGCCTTCCCTGTTCTCCGCTCAGTTTCGCAGATTCGCCTTGATAATTAACCGTCCGAGTGCCAAGAAGCGATGTTTGCACGCCAGGTGCCGATCTCATTAGCTCCGCAAAGCTGTTCCTCGTGAATCGGATTCTTTAAGCGGATTCTTCACTGTAATTCGAGGCTTTTGTACTACAAATTCATCCTTCCGCTAATGGAGTCGAGACCTTGGAGGATACAGAAATGTGAGATGCAAATGTTTCATCGCGCGTGTACAGTCATGGTTGGATACTGAGCGATGTAAGATAATGTAAAAGGACAAAATGCGTATTTATCGTAAAAGATATTTATACACGAGAGGAAAGTTTATAATAATCTCGATATGGTATCGATGAACGATCGAAACTTTTAGAAGTCCGATTCTTTTCCTTAAAAGTCATCTTATAAGCGTGGATATTCTTTTGATTTCGTCCTATAATTCGCGGTAGGTTTGAAAATTCGAAGAGACGACTGCGCATGCGCGAATGTATTTATGAATCGATACGAAATGTAGCGTATTTAATTATGAACCTGGGTTTCTAAAATTACTTAATTTTGGGACTTGCGCGAACTTTGGGACACTGTATGAAATCAAATACAGTCTTTGGTAATATTAATCTGATACAAAGCGTCGAGTTTAAGAGGAAAATTGATTACGACGTCGTCGATGTCAACTCTTTCGCGTTCGGTTAAGCAAGAGTCATTGGTCCCGATTGGTTTTATTGTCATGGCGGTTGCCAATACGCCGAAATTTAACACAAGATTCCGGAGGAGTTTGCAGGCTCGAACTACCGAGTTTCGAGCTGGATATTGCTGTTCCAATTTACTTGGCCGGGACTTCGATTCTGAAGCATGAACTTCGAGCGGACTTTACAGGCCATTCCCTGTCTCGTAATATTCGTACACAGCTCACAATCAGGCTTCGAAGGATTATTCCTTCACTGTGACGCCATAATGGAATCGCTCGTCCCAAAACTTCGATTCACTCGCGCATCCCATTTTACATCGCTGGGCATTAAAATTCTCAATGCGAATTCCAAATCGTTTTACAAAAATGACGCCTCCACGATAATTCCGCAAATGCTGTCTCGCGATCGATTCCATATGCGATACGCAGTTTTTTCGTGCAATTAATCCATCGATCAAAAAGATAAAGGAAACAGGGCGCGCATTGAAAAAAGAATAAATGAAAAAAACAAGAACCATTACAATGAACCTGTTACGGCGAGCAATACAAAATTCACGATTAAATTACAAAATCGCGTGTAGAATTTTCGCTTCGGTTTTCAATTATCAAACGATACCACACGCGAAAATGTTTATCGTTCAAATCGAATAATATAAACCCTAATAACCTTTAAAAATCGAAGGCCACGCACCAGGTAAAAAACATCCACCCTAAACCCTCATCTATACATATAATATACTAGAAAAAACACATGGTATACTAAAAAAAACTTAAAAAAACAAGAAATATACTAAATAAACAGAATACGCATATTATAAAAATGAATACTCACAGTTCTAAAACTAACTTGCTTTGCCTCGCGTATATTCGTCCCAAATTTCGACGATGTTTCATTCCATCGTGCCCGGAGAAACGCAGGGTTCTAACCAGCCCTAGAAGGCAGCGTTTCCACGTGTGCGCCAGTCGGCTTTATCTCTCAATGATATGCCTTAAAACTCTTTTGTCCCAACCGAGCGGGCGAGCAGGCTTACGCGCCACGGCGCTGAAGCTCGTCTGGCGCATCGCTGAGAGGAAAAAAGGGGAGATTAAAGCAATTTCGCTGGTCATTTGGTATTCGTGTCCCACAAAGCTTTGTGGCCTGCGATACGCGCGTTTTCCCCTCAGTTCCTCCGCCTCTGCCTTTCGTACGACAGCAGAACTGCGCCAAAAGCGCCGAATCTTGACGGAGTTTCGTGGAAAAATCGAGACGGCTGCCTTTCGCTTGTATCCTTGTGTTTATCCTTGGACTAAGCTGTCTCAATTTTATCAGTGAAACGATACCTAATCACCCTTCGTATATAGCCATTCGAGCTAGAATCTTGCAAATCGCAAGTTTGCAAACCGTTGATCAGCCTTTTAGAATTTTAGCCCACTCGAGTTAATTTAAAAGCAGCTTTAGACATTATTTTATACGATTATTATTATTGGATAATCATGAGGGACGATAGAAAGATCATTTAAAATGCGCGAGGTATGCTATACGTTCCAGGAACAAGGAAATCCTTCGTACAAAGTGTGCTGTCCCTAAAAACTCAGCTGCAGGATCGTTTCGAATGGGATAAACTCGTGGACAAGGTGCGCGTTTAATGAAACTACAGGGTTTCAAGGGCGGAATTTGCGTTAACCAATTTCACGGTCCCGTGGAAAAAGGCTTGGCGCTCAGTGTATAACAGAATGGGTTGGCGCGAAAGTTCGAAGGAGAGGCTGGCAAAAAATTGGAGCGACGAGGGAAAGTATGATCGTCGGAGGACGGCGCAGTATCAGCGGCTTAATGCTTTCGAGAATCATTAAGGCCGGTGTTCAATGCCCGACGGAGTGACATCGAGGGCGGCATAAAACCCCGGGAATGCGAGAGAGCCAGGTTTTATTTCAAGCGCGGGGGAAAAAAATGGTAGAAAGTTAAGTAAACCGTGAAATTACGTGGTGAGATATAACCAGGGGGATTTGCAGCCTCCCATTTAAGTTTAGCCGGGTTAAAGCAATTCCCCTGGTCCTTTGATATTCGCATTGCGAAAAGGCTCGTACCTGTTTCAATGGAGGCTCCTACTCCTCGCGCGTAACCCGATTAAATCCATTGTTGCGAATCCTTAAATTCCTCATTAGTATAAATAATCAATGGAGGTGCTCCGTCGTTGGATTTAAAGTGTGAGCAATTTCTTACACTTAATTATCTTACGCTTAATATGTACTCTTGACGAAGAGGACGAAATGGTGTTTGGCAAAAGAAAAAGAGACTAAAAAAGAGTATTTTTATACGTAAATCACTAGTTTATTAGAGTTGAATCGCGCATCAATTGTAATGTGATAAATTACTAGTTTGTTAGAGTTTAATTGCAAACTACTTATATGTACAACAAGCTAGTAATTCCTATGAAGGAAACGGTATGAATTGTAGTATTTTTCGATGAAAAATAAATTCTCGTAAATTTTCAAAGAGGACGTACGGTGATTTGTAGAGAACTTTTCTAGGTTTGAAAACATGACGAACCACCAAAAATAATGGCCGATGCCGTGCTCTTAGCAATTGATCAATGAATTATTTAACGAGCATTATACCGTTATAGAATCAATCTAGCAAAACGATCAGGATTAATGATTTCATAAATCACCGAAATTTATGCCTGATTTTCCTCGTTAAAAATTCCTGGCGATGTTTCACCTCGAGCCAAAGTAACTTCTCGAAAAAGAGCTTCGTTTCGCGGATAATATTGTGAAGATACGAAGGAATATTTTATGCGCTCCCCCTTCGATTAAGCGGCGCGTGCCATTAAGGTGCCGCCGCCAGGATTAAGGGAGAATTTTATTCACTTTCAAACTCCCGTAAAATGGCCGGGAATTCATTTTCCGCAAAACTTCTTGGATTCCTGAATAACGCACAGTTTTCCCGGCGTGACGCGAAATGTCCGCGTTGAGATATGACAGAAGTCCTTTTGCCGGGGCTACGAAGGTCCGGTGTTTTTCAATTTTCCAAGTCGGAGGCGGGGTCGGATTATACTTTTAAACGAAACGACTTATGGCAGTTTTTGACGATCGACTTGGAACCTTCCAAGGTATTATGGATTTACAACCGCGCTTTACAGTCATTGCCGTTATGTGTATCGTATATTATATTTTCATTGCTCGCCAATACGAGGAATAGAAGTCGAAACTTCACCCGATATCCTGTCCCTCAACACCAGAACTACCAGCCACTTTCTGGACACATTTCGAACACCACGTACATTTTTTAAAAAAAGGGGAGGGCAAAAGGAAATTTGAGTAAATCAAAACGACGATCTAAATACTCCATGAAAATCATGGAAAATCTCGAAAAATACATCCTTATAAAGTACCAGGATTTTTTAAAGAAACGACTGACTGGTTTGGTAGTTCTAGTGTTAACGATACGGTATATAAAGCGTTTGGAAATTTTTCATCATCAATGAGTAATTTCGATTTAATAGTAATTTTAATTTTAAAGATTAATGGATAATTTCAGATAGTTTAGAGGTCGATATCATAATAAGACCAGGAGCATAGAGCATCATTTAGAGATTAATGAATTCTATTCTATCCTATTAATTCTAGAAATTATATATATAATATATATATAATTATTATTAAATATTAATCACTATTTAGCGTATTAAATTCGAAATCTCTATACGTCATGGCACGCCATTCTAACTTTGATATCGTTTCCGTTATTAGATAAATGCATGGAGTATTGTTCTGGGTAAACATAATTCTACGTACAGTGGGGAATTATTCCATGGAGGGTAAAGCATTGTTCCGAGAGCATCGGTACGCGCGTCAGCCGTATTACCATTCGGTTTTCGGCGCGTCCAATATCTCGGCTCGATTATATCCTTCGGCGCTCGATCGATCAATTTATCGCCACGCAATTTTCCATAAATAAACATATGCTCGCAGGCGGGAATAAAGCAGGCGACTGACTAAATACCGCGGTGATGCAACCGCCGGTTAATCACCGCCTAGCTATTTATTATCCATACGTAATTCGATGCGTCGCGGATCGAATTTTGGATAATTGCCCCTTTAACACTATCGACCGCCATTCGAATAATCCGATTTTGAATACCCACGCTTATCGCTTGGGATTTGAATATTTTGGTATACTTTTGAGAGTAATCCGTGATTCTTGGTTTAAGCGAGGAGATTATTGGCAGGCTTAATATCGTAATATCGTGGAGTTGGAATTTCGGCCGAGCTAATCGGGATTTTTGTTTGGAAGGATAACGATCTCGATCACTGGTGCGTGCCTCGAGTAATTGAATGGCTATTAATAATTATTCCTATCACGACCGATCGGTGTTTTCTTCGAAAAATCGTAGAATTTTCAGACGCTGTCACTTCTGAGATTCTTCGCGATTCTCTTGCGGCATAAGGATCGACGAATAAACGTATCGATACCTTTTCTTCGTCCTCTTTTTCTTTAAGGATATATTTAGTACGTTTATACATACCTGGAGAATAGCTGGTAGATATAGGGTTAAATTATGAGTTGAAATGAAATAGATATAATAAGACATCTTACTCCTGAACAATTGTTAAAATCAGAAGTACTTTCTTTTCGAAATCAGTGCTCCTTGACTAACATTAACCTTGCATCAATCGTATTATCATTCGATCGTATCAGCGATCGTCTTACAAATTCACCATAAGCTTCCCATATCTCTCTACTCTCCAATCCAATCATCGTCCTTGAACAAAAATCAGAAACTTCCTATAAAAAACGAAGTGTCGAAAATATCAGATGACTCTTCAAGATAAAGGTTACATGGTAATTCGTCACGTATCAGAAACGCGTTTCCATCTCATCTGAGCAGGAGCTCAGTTCGAGACCTTGGCAGACTTAGCCCGCAGGTAAAGTGTTAATAACGAAGCTTAATGGCCAATTTCCCGCGATTCCTGGAAATTTGCTATGCGCGCCCAGCTCTCGCCATCCTCGAGTTGTCGGCTGCGAAAGTGAGAGCCTCGCTCCCCGCTGGAACTTCCGGCCGCTGGTGTGTGCGCTGCGAAAATTATCGGGCCGATATAATTGCGAGGCTCGATAATTGGCTATGTCAGCGGAATCACAATGCACGGCAAACCGGTTACACGAGGCAGAAGTAACGGCTTCATTAACGCATCAACGCCCGGCGCATCGCCGCTGGGGGGCAAAAGCTGATCGCGAAGTATTGTCCCGTTTGATCGATCGCTACGCGTGGCCCCCGTTGGACTCGATTTTTGGCACGCGAGTGTGCGGAAAATGGTGGGAGATGATGCTGCTGTTATTCTTGTTCGGTGTATCGTAGAACAATCGAAGCAGCGGTCTCGAGGTTGCCGATAGTTGCTTGTAGTATCGAATTCGATTCAAGAATATTATTCGAAGGCTCGTCATTCAAAAGAGGAGCATTTCTATTGGCGTGGTATCCAGAAATTGCGGGAAAGGTGGTCAAAATGCGTAGAAAGCAATGGTCGGTGAGATGACTTGGTAAGAATAATGGTTTTCATATGGAATATGAGGAAATATGTACAGGGAGCTGTTGGAAACAGGAGAAATGTGAATTATTAAGAAAGTAATGTATATAATCTTTGGATACTGTTTAATATCTACATGGTATATAGAATTTTACTGTATAGAGTGAGAAATCTTGAGTCGCGATAATAAGAAAGACGGATCGAAACGTCGATCGTTTCTGAGATAGAAAAATTCTGGTATATCGGCATTGTGATCGACTTATTAATCGTTTCTAATTGGTTCATCGATGTTATTACGGACATTAGTATGATTATACGTGAAATGCGTGCTTCTTGATATACAGAATTTCTCTAGAAAACGCGTGTTTTTGTTCGACGTTTGTTACCTTCGTCTTTCCTCGTGCATCCACGTGCCCTCAGGCTGGTACGCTTTATGGTTTACTCGTACTCCTTGCTGGGCCCGGGCATAATACAATTCTAGAGATTTCTCCTCGCTACTTTTCAATTCCTCTTCGTACGATTCTCGCAATTTATTATTATCGTTCTTCTCCTTTCATCGCAATCATTTTACTTGACCCTCTGACTTTATCGTTCAGTTTCGATAAGTTAGTAATCTCGATAATTACACACGAATTCTTATTTTTTATTCTTCGTTATAAACATTCATTATATTTTTTATTCTTCGTTATGAAAATTCTTCGCTTATCAAAATTGATACAACCAGAAGTAACACACTTGTTAAAAGCACGGTTTCCCCAAATCGGCTGCAAAAATCACAGTTTGCTTCTTTATTTCTCCTGGACACGTGAATCGGATTATTGGCCCAGCCAGTAGTCGCGTTACAAACCAGATAAGTATCTCCCTTCTGGCCTACAATTTCCTCTCTCCTGGCCCTCGCACTCGAGCAGAAAAGCGCTGTTCACGAGGCACTGATTGGAACGTTTACCGGGACTTTTATCGAATTGCAGCCGGAAGTTTTCGATTCGTTACCGGAAGAACTTTCTTTCGAATTTAAATCGCGCTTCCTATGCACGCAACGCCCGTTTTTGTGCATGATCGAGCAATGTCCCAAAAGTTCTCGACGCTTTTTCCTATAACAACCGCGTCTGAGTTTCGTTTTGGTCGATACGCACACCTCTGAGAGGCTATTTCTATAACTTCGACACGCTTGAATCGTATAAAGATAATTTAGAGGACTTTTTTCCTTCTTCCGCGCGAAACAAAGTGGAGGAAAGCAGGAGTTGATTTTTATCGAGCCAAAGCTGGCTCAACTCTGTAAACCATTACGAGAATCCGAAAGGTTGGGTTGGTTATGAATGAACAAGCGCGCAATGTTCGGGAACAAAGAGGAACGCGCACGATGAAAAATAGGAGAAACAAGGCTCTTTTTTCCGAAGCTTTTTTGTAAAAAAAAAAAAAAAACAGGTTTTTTTAACGTTCCTTTTTTCAATTTCATTAAAGCAGTCCGCCCCGCTGTTAAATAATCGATTTTTCCGCAGCAAACATTTCGTATATTACACGCGATTCTTTTCTCTCCTCTACTCTGATAATTAAAACGTATTTCTGGAAGCATAAAATCAAATATTTACACGAGCCTCGAAAACAATTCGACATTCCAAGTCCGTAAAGTGTTGTTAAAATGCACTTTTAAATTGGACACTCAGCCGGCTCTATTGTTATTCGTAACGCATTGTTTTTTCTCACGAACATTTATTCTTGCATCGTATCCTTTACCGCACAAACCTTCATTGATATCGAAACTTATTATCGCGCCTCGCAATGTTCTCCGCCTAGAAACAAACGTGCAGATGTGGAAACGCCCGCGATTTATGTGGTGGAAGATTCCATGGGCTTTCCGCGTTAATTAATGTGTTGCTTTGCAATTACCTTGGATTACTTACGACGAGCGGCAATTTAAATTCCGGTGAAATTCGGAGGGTGGAGCAGCGTCGACGAACTAAGGAACGTCACTGGTGTACAGAGCGCCGCTGGAAATTATGTTGGGTTACGTTATTGAGCGCCATAAAAGAATTCGAAGAAACTCCTACCTTCAATTTACATTCATTTACTTTTGCTTGGAATTGTCGAAGTTGAGCAAAAAAAAGAGGATCGAGACACTCGTTTCATTGCCCAGAAGAAGCACAGCGATTGACACGAAAATATCTCGTAAGCGTCTCTCTGCTTTTATAAATTACAATCGCGAAATGTCAGCGACGATAATAGAACGACCTTAGTTTGCGACTAGATTTAGAAGATTTTTCCTAATTATGAACTCTGGATGGAAGTAGAATGTATGGAGCTTTGGATTATCGTTCGAAGTTCTTGAAAAATTATATACTATAATCGTGAGGTTTGATGAGAAAAAAAAGCGGTCTATAAATGAATATAAAAAAATATATAAGGGTTTTTTATAATCTACAAAAATTATCTAGAAAAATCTACAAGGATTTTTATACATTTATGAAACCATGAAGGATAGCAACGTTGAATAAATAATACACATAGCTCCATGTTTTTTGAGAACAATACTTGATTATTCGTCCAAGCGAGCGAAACCTTCCACACTTTTATTCATCTATTTATTTATTTATTTCTTTATCCGCACACTTTACATTATACTTCTCCATTTGGTCTCGTGCAGTTAGTCCATGGAGCTACTCGACGGAGCTACGATCGATCAAATCGAGATTTTCACAGTCGATAATATTTGTCCGCTAATGCGCGAAGAGATACACGAGCTGGACGCCTTTGAACGGTCAAAATGGTGGATCGCCTCGTTTCTCTTCGCACTTTTAACCGGGCGCAACTCGGTTTAACTCCGCTGCGATCGATCACGAATGCCTAAAGCGCACGTCCACGATGACGGCTGGTAATTTTGATAAATCATCCCTCAAAGTTGGGCCAGAAAAAGCCCCACTTTGCGCCTCTACTTTTTATTATTTAAAGCGCCGCGATGCGCGCACAAAGGCTGCCAACCGCTTTCGCGCAGTTTGGCGAGGTGCAAATTTTATTATTAAATTCGCGCGGTTTACGCGAGGGCAGAGCCTCTATGTGACACGTCGATGAAAATGGCTTGGGATAATAATCTCGGGTGTTATTCGACTTTCGATTCGTCCGCGGATGGGCGATTGGAAAATTAGTTTCGAACCTTACGCAAGATCCCGAAGCTTTTCCAATGGCTCGTCATTCCGCTCGTATCTGTATTTATCTTGGACGGTTTATTCGCGAGCGCCGTGTTAGTCCTGCGCCGGACGCTGTGTGCGAACGCTCGAGAGTCCATTTGTCAACAGCTCCTCAAGTATTTTTATCGCCGTCATTTCGGCCCTCTACAACAGAATTTAATCCTCTGCGCTCTTCGATGAAAGCGATAGTTACCTCTGTTCCAATTGATTTGACTACTTCCGAGTTATTCGACACAGCGATATCAGTATTTCTCTTCTATTGATCGATCTACTGTTGTTGATTACACTGAGGTCTGTCGTTGATTAAATCTATTCATTCTTATATTAATTAATATATCAGGCGTACTACTCTGCTTTCGCCAATGATGGACAGTACTATGAATCGTAAATGTATAGTTTTTTTTACGATAAAGCCTGGAATTATCGAAACAGCCGGCGGAAGCAAAGTTGCGAGCCTAATATTTATCGATATATTAAAACTAATGTCTTAAAAAAGGGAAAACACTTGGAAAATTCAACCACATTTCTTGTCTCTAAACCATTTACACGCATACGTTGTTCACACTTTTCCTTTCGAAACTCTTGATCGATTCGGACCAGAGCTTTATGAATCGCGAAGATGTGATTAAATTAATTATTACTATGGTTATAAATTCGATGGTTAAAAATTGTGATTATAAAAAGGGTGGTTAAAAATTCATTGTTTCGCGCGATCAATCCTTCTAATTGCTTACGTATGCTACTTTGCTTATTCGATAATTTCCAGAATTTCGTTGCCAGTGCTTTTCGATACCCGACCTCGCATTCCGATCGTGGAACGACGATAATTCTTATTGTCGGGAGTAAACTTCTCTCCAGCTTTATAATACATCTTCCATTTCCGTTCTCCTTGGAATTCGGACCCCTTCCTTCTTTCCATTTTGCTTAATATTCTCCTTAATATTCGCAAAGTCGCTCGCTTTGCATGCGTCCGCGCGCGGTCTGGCTCGATAATTACCATTTTGGACGTCGTAAGTACTGCACTCGGAGGCTGGACTTTCCTTTTGGCAAGAATTAGGCGCTATCTTGCCGCACGGAAACTTGTTTCCACTTGGTAGTAGCATGCCAAAACATGAGAACTGGGAAACAAGTTTAATATTCAAGACCCCAATATTTTCCATGCCGTTGAACCACTCGAGAATGAGCTTGCAAAAAGCGTAATGCAACGACGGGGAAATCCATTACGTCCGTAATTTAAGTGCCCCATAACTCGATCAATAAGTTTCTTTGATGGGGTCTTACGTCTTCGTACGATTGCAAATTGGATTTCACTTTCCATCCCATGCCTTTTTATCCGCGAAATTCCAAGTCTCGCATTTGGAAAATGACTTTCTGATAACCACTTTCTATACGAAATCGTGTAATATAGATGTAGCACTCGTGATCACCTTCTTCGTAGTCGGTTTATTAATTAATGGTTTAAAATGAAATGAATATTAGAAACGTCGTAAACTCTAGGATGGTGAATTAAACTGTATCAAGAAAATTGAAGATGAGAAACCTGCGTATTCACCATCTTAAACCTTATAATTTTATAATATCGATTTCATTGTAATTCACAATTTAGTAACCATTTAATAATTCCAGCAATACTGTGGCTAATTATTATTATTCCACACAAAAACATCGATTTGGACCAAAAGTCTAACTATACCAAAACCAGATGGAGGATTAAAATATAAAGCGTGCGATATTACAATTCTTTTATTGAATATAATTATGAACATTAATTAATCAGTCATTCTTCTAATACTAATTCTTCTAATACTTCTAATACAATATTCAGCGTATATATAATAATTAAATAAGTACATTCAATATCATAATAATCCTTTTACTCATCAAGAGGGACTAAAAACGGGACAAAAATCAGCGATCATAACCAAACATTACGCTGCTATATCATTTCCAATAAAGCAAGAGGCAAGAAGCGGGGCCCATAATTTCGGATAAAACAGGAAGGGCCAATGAAACCGGCGGGAGTCGAGGAAAATTTCGAGATTCACGATTCCGCGAATGTCCGGGCAGTAAACTTTTATTCGCGGCTGGAAATAAAGCAGGGAGGGAAGCTGCGCTGTCAGGTACCTCGGCCGGTGTTGATAATAATGATGACAAATCAACGATTCGGCAATCGTCATGGCAGTAACTCCGTAAAATACTCGTAAACGTAACGGCCCGTAAAGGAGGATATTGGCTTATCCCGACGCCGTTTCCCACTTCATATCCCACTCGACGAAATTTTTATAGAGGATAATATTCGCATTGCCCCCCGAGACGCGAGAAATTGTCCTTTGCGGGAGATCCGGGCTTTCATTACGAGCAGCAAGCTGGAAAGTGAGCTAAACTCTGCGAAATCTCAACTTAGAATCTCTCTCTTACCGTGGGTCCAAGAAGAAAATTGTTGCTCCTTATTCTATCGAGAAAGAGTGACAATAAAAGTATTGAAGTGTGCTTTTATATATAAAAAAATCTTTTA
>JBCFXI010001333.1:0-60191 GCA_038496175.1 Ampulex compressa | reverse complement strand
TAATATTTTTGCAATATAATGCATAATTGTATCACTTATGATGTATTGCATGTGTATACATGTATAGCAAAGATGTAGAAAGGTATGTTAAAGCGCATGTGCAGAAAGAACTAATTGTGCTTGTTTTGTATACAAAAATACATTTTTGTTTCGTACGTAATAAACAAGGATACCTGATACATACAAAGTCGTAAATTTAATAATATGTAAACGTTGGAAACCAACACAATTAAAATAACATAATGGAAGTACGACTAGCGTGCGCTGACGCGTGTGGCGATGGATATAACTAAGTAGAGGGGGTAAAGTGGCTGCGCGGCGGGTGGTGCGCAGTGGCAATGGCGCGTGGGAGTGGCAGCTTGCACGGCATTGTCGGCCGCAAGCCCTCAACGTGGGAGGATTTTTCTCGTCCTCTTCGTCAAATTTAATACGAAATGAATCGTGCATCAGTGAATCAAACGATTACACCTTGTGTTCTTACCTTTATTGAATTTCAATAGTTTCTCGGTTTATAAAACGTGAAGTACATTCTTTGACGTTTTTTTTTTTTTAGTGAACTTAAATTATGTGTTAGTGAATTACGTGTGAATTGCACTTTTTAACAACCTTTTTCAATCAATTTTAGTTGTTGTTTGGTGAATTAATGTTGATCACATTCTTTATCTCCTGAAACTCAGTGCCTTCGGTTTGTCACCGCTTATTTATCGATTTTTAATAAAATTTTAACAAATTAAATCAGAAATAACAGTAATATAAAATGTAATTGTGATCATAAAAGCTGATATCAATTAAAACGACGTATACTATCGGTGTAACACATTTACTTATTGTTAATCAATATGTTATATATATTTTCTATCTGTCTTTTTATATATATATATATATTTTTTTTTTATATATATATATACATACATATTAAAACGTTAATCGTTCATCAAACATATGACATACGTATTTAGAGCAAAAATAAGAAGTATAAAATGTGGGATTAGTGTGTATTAAGTATATTATAACCGCAACATTTTTCAAATTTTATATTATACATTTTTGTGTATAATATTAGACTACTAAATTATTATACGCTATTATGCACCTACTTCTTGGCTTACACGGATATTCATTTCACGCGCATTTCAATTATACAGAAGGAAATCGCGTGAATAAAGTCTACTAACATGCAGTACCAAAGAGAAAGCCGATAGTTTTTAACATATTTATTTTACACACATTTACGAGGAGATGCAAATAAAAACTCAGGAAAGCCAATATAAATTTCATTCCTCGAAAGTGGCTAGTCTGAATTAAAACGATTAACCTTCTCTTATTAATTGACACAAAGTCACAATTTTCATCGGTTGAATGATTTGGAAATGCTACTTTAGATTCATTATTTGTGCTTAATTTTTTGGACCATATTTTTTCTATTTCATTTATTGTGCCTGAGCTGCAACATTCTTAAAAATATTACTTGAAACTTTAAAGCTCGTTGGACAATTGGATTGATATCTACAATTGCAGCTCCCAGTTTTATGACCAATTGAAGACCATTATAAATAGAGAGTGGCGTACAAGACAGTGCGATTTGAAAAATTCATAAGTTATTTAAGTTTAATTGTTTCTTTCTTTTTCTTGTTAGATTTCGAGAAGAAGTTCTGGGAAATTAATTATAAAATGATACACAGTAGTTCGGCGAACAATAATCATAGTATCTTATTTTATAAATCAACATATAATAATAGTATCATCGAGCTTATTTCCGCAATTTAAATGTAAGACGTCAGATTTAAAAACTCAAAATTGTTATGTCTGGGGACATTTAAGGAAAGGTGTTTATATTAATAATTCCACGACAAACGGTTAGAAAACAATATTTTACCTGAAACCGAAGCTCTAATTTCCAATATTTCAATCAATATCATCAGAAACGCTCTAATGTTCTAATTGATGTAGTGTTTCATAAGTAGCTTTAACTTTACAATGCATACTGGTGCATATATCAATCAACTATCGCTTTTCTTAGTATTTCAGTATAATAAGTATAAATGTAAAAATTCGTGCTGTTATGTTTTCATACATGTATATGTTAAGCGTAAATCAAAATATACAATACGTTATTATTTATCATTCTTAATAACCAAAAAAATTATGATTCATATGTGAATCATTGAATCAGGGAATCACGTATTCATACGTCAAATTGGATTTCATATATTTCTGTTTGCATATTCGTGTTTGCCCGTTTATTCATAATTTTATCATTTTTTTTCACAAATACATTTATAAGTTATTTATAATTGCGGATACTTTTTATTTACAAAATCGAAATAAGACAAATCAGATTAGATATTTAATCAAAATAATCTATGCAAATAAATGATTTTCTAAATCATTTCTATTTCATTTTAATTCATATTTTACATTACATATCTTTCGTGTCAACCTGTATTTTCTGCAGCGAATGAAATTAGAAACAAAAAAGTAAGCAAGGAGTGAAAAGAATCTGCGTATAAAAAATCCGCATAAACGGAGGAATAAATTAGTGCGTATATGATAAAAGGCACCGCGTAAATCAGAAGAAGAGTATATGTTATAAGGTAATTCGTGGAATCCATTTTTGTTTACGTAACATTAGAAAAAAATAATCAAACATAGTATATTAGTATGGAAACTAGTATACACATAAATACATACAAGGTCACTAAAATTTTAATGATCAAACTGTATGAGTTTGTTTTATGAGTAGATATGAGAAAAAATGTTATAGCAACTTATCTAGGTTTGTAAACGGTTTATTTAAAAAGTTGCGCAACAAATGTGAAAACTAATCGATTTGCGTTAGGTTTTTATATGTGCATTTCAGAATGCCGTTGCCTGTTTCGAACACACGCTTCATATATTTTGAAGATTGAGTTTGCCTCGTTTCCTAATTTGATGTTTATTTCACTTCAGATATCTCAATGCATCATGAATACTTTGGATCAGTTGCGGTTTCAAAGCGATTAAAAAATTATACTGTCTCTTTTATTGATTAAAGCTAATCGCCGCAGTATATTCCATATAAACCCCGTTGATTCTATTTCATTACTTTGTGATGTATCAACAACGAACTCGCGTATAGTTTCTATATTTCATGTGTAACCTTTTTATAAAGTCTGTGTAGAATTTTGTTTATGTAACATTGTTTCTTCTTTCTACCGCTAAAAAAGATTCATGAGGTTTATTCATTTAAAACTGAGACATTCTGTATAAAGACATGTATGTATGCTTACGTAGACGTAAATCGGAGAACAGGTATACTTTAGTTTTTACGTAGTATAACTTTAGCCACATAATTCTTTACTTCTATTGCAAAATTTTCTGCTTTTGTATACACTATAATATTACGTAGTACAATTTATGACGCGTACTGTTTCCTATAATTTTTATGTATACTCTTTCCATATATTTTGTATACGTACTTTTCATTACTTAAAAAAATAAAATAAGTTAACAGGAAAAACAGTACAAATACGAAGACGACTATTTCTACGAGTTCTTTTCCTCTCTGTTTCATTGCGAGACGAGAAACGCACGAGAGGAACAATAATTGGAAGGAGGGAGTGAATGGAATATTACTCTATGTTCCTTCTGTGGGTGAATTAATGATATTTCCTCGTAATTAGTCTGAAACTTGGGGAAGTTGAGGGTCATTTATCGAATTTGTAGGAATTATAAGGAACATTTGGACTTTATAATCTCATTTCTCGAGGAAAATGATTGTATATATAACTATATCGATTATTTAAGCAACTAATATGATTGAATAAATGAAATAAGTAAATAAATTTAATAAAGGGTATTTATGTCCACGCGCGTGCATTTGTGAGGGCGTGCATGCGCGTGCACGGATAGTAACTTCAAAAATATAAGGGTATACACAATTTAAATGAAAAAATTAACCAGTACTGCATAAATATGTACAGTTATATTTTTTTGGAATACCCTGTAAAATAGTAATTGTTAATCTTTATTCGCGCTGGTGTGAAATTATCATTAATTGGATTATATCTAACTTAAATCTTTATATAAATAAACATGTATTTCTCTCACCAGAAAAGTTGTCAGCAATTCGGAAAAATCGTAAAATGTGATTGCTAATTTTAATGAACTGTGATATTGTTTTCTGCTTACTTTGTGGAATCACGGAAGCCGTAAAGGACCAATGACATAATTAATGTGGATTGTAATAAAAATTGAAAGTTAATTATAATTTAATCTACTAGAAATTTATGGAAAAATAGATTATCGGTATTAATTTGTGCAAAATTGAGGTGCCAATTAGCGGGAAATTCGAAAAGAAGAATCATCGATAAATTAAGGGAAAGAGAAATTGTAAAAGAAATAAAAGGATGAAGAAACGAAGACGTTTTCTCGAAATGTTGCTGATAACACACTTCTCATGTTTCTTAACAGGTGAGAGATTATTTAAGTTTCATTTAATTATCAATTACAGGATTAGGTAAATTAGGTCATCAGAAATATGTAAATTATTTGTTGAAATATAAGTTTTATACATCATGTGTAGGATTTCTATTCCAAGTTTAAGTTTTAACAAATCAAATGTTTTGATAAATTTACTTTCCTAACCTTTTGAGATTCAAAACTTTATTGCGTGTAATGCAAAGATATACATGAAATACCTATTTAATAGTAATTGCGAATTAATGATATATATTGTAGAATTCATAGTTATTACATAATCTTATAAATTGGATATGTATTTTATGTATTTAATTGTGGTACGTGCAATAATCAATTTTTTTATTATTTAAAAATAAATATACACTTGTTTTTATTTTTATTATAAAAACTGTATAAATAAACATGATATTATTTATATATAAATGATATTTACATGATGATATTACTGCATATAAATAAATATATACGTAATATTGAAATTACGAATTACATTCACATTCCATGTACGAGTGAATATCATAAATCGTTGAATAATTGAATGAATAAATAAATAATTAGGGAGATAAACCAATCACAGAAATAAAAAAACAAATAAATAGATGTATAAAGAAACTAAGCGTAAAAATAAAATAGAGTTGATTAATACAAATTCGATGGACAGGATACGAACGCGTGCACACCGTATACATTGATACATAAATGCATGAGCGTCCATAATGATAATAAATGATGGGCTTCAAATGACGCTGATAATAACTGGCAGGACGTGAGCAATTTTACGTTCGCCAAATGGAAATTATGGCGATCCTACGATATTTCTACCTTTGCATGTGTGATTATTATTTGCACGTGGCAAAAGCATTAATTCCTTTCCCCTTTCTTATTTACCTTTTGTATAGTGCGTACGTAGCCATACATACATGCATTTGGATATGCTATTTGAAGTTTCACACGCAATTATTTCCTCGGTTATTGCTCATTTCTAAAAACGTATTAAGTACAGATTAAATATTAGGAACTGTAATTATTAGTTGAAACATAATCTATAATAAAACACAATTTAACACGTGAAAAAAAAAATAAAGCTTGAGCTTTATATGATACATTTTTCACACAAGCTATTGTTTGAGAGAGTTATAATAGGTATTATATTGTATATTTAAGCTGACACACCCGCAGGCATTCACACGCATACACACCACTCTTTAATCCATCTACATACTTATTTTGTCATATTTTGTTTACAATATATACTGCATTGCATTCTAAGATCTTAACACAAATTCGGATCAAATGGTAGTTTAACACCGACTAATTAGCCTGCCTACGGGCCGCATACGATTGGAGGGGAGAAGGAGTATTAACCACCGTCGGCCACTTGACTTAGAGTTAATTAACGCTAATCGGTGTGCAGCTGCGCGAGAAGCAGAGTTCGTTCACCCGGGACGTCCTTGTTAATGCATACAAATTTCTTTGCATTACTTGCATTCACATTTTGAAATAAATATGAATCTATAGATACACATACACACGTGCGTATACGCGTGAGTGCACATAATGTATGCGTGTGTAAAGACCCTAAAATCACTAAAAAAAAATTACCGTAGAGAAAATGAATCTTGCTGTTGCATGTGCACTTGGAAAAAGTATAATCTTGTCTCAAGGATTTTTTCCAGAGAACCACAAATATCATGCGCGTAAGTATATACGCGCACACTTACGGTCGCGTACACGCAAACAAACGCTCATATACGCATGCGCATATACATACGCATGTTGTATGTCTCGTTTAAAATTATGCATGCAATTATTTCTCAAACCCTAGCCCATATAAAATATGTTTCAAATAATGCTCATGTTTTACTTGCAATCGTGTTTGAATTACACATTGTGATTTACATACGTAATTTACGTTTTGTTTGAAACACTCCTTCAAGCAAACTATAGTTTGGAATATAACTGCATGCTGAACTTGAAGTGGAATATATACAAAATGTTAAAAGGAGAATCATTGAACAATTATATGAAACCTAGGACACACTACACTGAGTGAAATATCAATTATGTTAACCGTTTCTAAGATATATACATTTTTGTATATTTGCATCATTTTCTGTATATACATGTAAACCGTGCTCTAAATATCTTCATTCTATTTTCATACACAAGTTAAATCTATTCAATCTTACATAGCTACAAAGTTTCGTTGTGAAAATATGAGCTTATTACTCTACAGTAGAAATGGTATATAGGTATTTTATGTATGATCGTGCTAATGGAAGTGCTCTCGCTGCGTGGCGTTTTACATGGAAAGGTTTTATAATCAAAGTTTCCTCTCATACGCCGTTTCAAAATCTTTACCAACATCTTTGTAAATCTAGCTCGTTTAGACTCGCTACTAAAACTCTCGAGGACCTCGGATTGTATTATAGAAGAACATCTAAAAATTAGGGTAAGAAGAATATCCATGTAATTTTGAAGAATTTTTTTTTAACATCCAATATGTATATGTATATTAAAAAATGCGGAACATAATGGTCTAAAATCTACATTTGGTCAGTATGAAAAAAGCTCTGGAAATTCGGTGTATGTTGGGTACATTCGGTATTTCGAGGTTTGAGCATGGGCCGTTGAATTCAGAATTGACAGCCGGGAGTGCTCCTAGAGCCTCATGCGGCTTATTCAACCATTGTTTCTGCGAACGACGTGGAGCACCTTGTCGCAATCGATTAATAAAACCTATTATTGAAGCTCGGATAATCGATTTTCACCCTTTCAAACTTTTTTATTTCAGAGCTTTGCTCTTACATCTTGGTGTATAGTGTAAACCTAAAATCGCTCACTATAGGAATATGATCAGCAAGTGAATCATGAAACTAGAATAATTTTTTTGGAGTTTGCATGATTCCTGAATATTTAGGAGCATTTTTTTAGTCATCTTATTACATTTCTCTGCTATTTTGTATTTAGATTGTTACACCTTTCTTAATAATATTGGTAGAAAACAGTTTTCGCATGGTTGTATAAGAAATAATTTAAAGGCATGAAATCTGGTAACCTAAAGGACTATTTAAGTAGATTTTATTATATAATTCATTTATTAGCAATAATTTAGAAATAGAAATAACCGTTTTTATATTCTGCGGCGCGTGCCTTTTTCCGTTTGTCTACTTTCCTTAACTTTTCGTAATCCCTGTTATTCCCTTTAGAATCTTTTTTCATCCTGTTGGAATCTTCATTAACCTGTCTGCCATATTGTTTGCCTTTTAGAAATTTTATTAACACTTCTGGAAAAATTAAAGAATTGAAAGAAATTAACCAAAGCGCGCTCATAACAGGACGTTCTTTAAAATTATTTACTATTGCATTGTGAAACTTAGTGCACTGTAAAACAATCAGTTAAAATTTTTAACACTTGAAAAATTCAATCGATAACCTGAATCAGTTGGATAATTATTTTTGTTTATTCATGAAACAAAAAATTGAAGATTTTTAATGGTTGCTTGCAAGAATTAAAAATTATTGATTCATGCTTTTCCTTTTAATTCGTAATATAAATTAACGAAAGACTAACTACCGATTTATAATAATCCACAAATTTGATTGATGATTGTAACGAACTGTGAAATTCTATCAACCTTTTGTTTTTTATCCTTCTAAGACCCCTATCTTCTGAAATTTTTTTATGAGATCTGGATGATTATTAGATAACGCTAACAATAATAAAAAGAACAATAACAACATATAATATGTAAGTAATAATAATAAATAGTTACGTCATTGACGAGATAAGAAAAATAACGTTGATGGTAATTGGGTAATAATGATAAATGATAACAACAATAGTGGATAGTAAAAATATAAAAATAGATCATGGAAATAGTAATATGGAGAATGATAATGATACATAACAATGTCCACTGATAATAGACAATAATATATTATAATACTAAGCAATAATTTGGACCTTATTCCTTCACCTTATTATCAGGCAGAAATCAGGCACAGTGAAATTTTTTAATCGTCCTCTACCCACGAGAATTGGCCTTTGTGCGCGACCATAATAGATAATGAAGTCCCATCAGGGAAGAAATTTCTGCCCTTTGTACTTTCCAAATGTTTACACCCCTTTTTTTCTTCTTTCTTTTTTCTTTATGAAATACGTACATGTGTATCTTCGTTATTAAGGTAGGACAATGGCATGATCTCTTTTAGCAAAGGACATGAAGAAGAATTTTTAATGTTTGGACAATGTATTTGAAACTGTTCTTAGATTTCAATAGACTTTTTTAAAGGATGTCTAAAGTGCATATCACAAATGTTTATCAATACTTTAGGGCGTTAATTTTCACTGTAATATAAATAAAAAATATCATATGACATACGTGTTGTATAAATTTTACGGTATGAAAAATTTGTGTACACGAGCTTTGTGAGTTTACAGTATTATACTTAGTATTATAGATTATTGGATTTGTTTCCAAAATGAATATATATTGTTACCGTTAACTTTAAAAAAAAATGAGGTACAAAAAAGTAAAATTGTATCTATCTGATGTGTCTCTTAAAACGTTAGCTAATACATTCAGACATTTTTTAATACAATTAATATATAAAGAGTTACTTCAGATAGTTCTCATTGAATCTCTCTATCTGCGTATATACATGTATTAAAGTAAAAGCACCAGCAGTTGACACTAAACCAGTACTTGACACCTTTTCAAAAAAAATAAATATATAAGGAAACCGCAAGCTGGACTACCTCAAACCTTATTAGTTTATATAATGTCGCTCTTCAGTGGCTTAATTGCGAACTACTGCGCATTGAGAAGTGTCATAGCGACCGGTTAACTCTTTGAGGCACAGGATTTCAGATCAAAAATAGACCCATGTTGCACAGAAATTTTATCGGGTTTTAAATGAAGCAAAATTGGTATATTTTTATTAATAAAGGTATAACATCATGTAAAAACATAACAAAATAGTAATAGTTATTTAAATTTGTTGTTATTGGGCGCGGCTCAAATAGTCCCACCGTGCCACACGGTTTATGTATGGTACTTATTAAAACACATATCCTTTCCCAAGCATAGGGGCACTTTGCGCACAGTACAAGACCAGAGTGTTCGAACCTCCTTTCTTTTGTACTACAAAGTGCACATCGTTTACGAGATGAACGTTCTGGTAAATGTTTTGAATCTCGCTTTCTTATTTCCAATGAATCGTTAGGGTTGTGTTTCCGTATTTGGACTGATAATGAATTATTGGTACACTTAGTTAGTGCGCTATTATCTATAAATGTTTGACTAATAAATCCTTCGGCACATTGACCTTTAAATACTTTTAATGCGATTGTTTTACCCAATTGTTTATATAAAATATATGCATTAACAACACACGCGTCAAGGAAATAAAAGATTATGCGGTGCCACCATTTCTTACTCCGAGGATCAAGGCTGTAATTAGACATTAATTGATCAAATTTATGTACTGCATTCATATTATCATTATATTCCGCGATCAAAGAAGGACAAGTAATCGATTTTCTAATCCCCATACGATTTCTTCTGTATACTATGGAAAGTTGATTTGGACTGTGAAAATTTGAAAGAAAGAGGACGGGCTTATTGTCTATCCACTGTGTTGCTATTGTTTCCGTATCAGTTACAAATGATTCATATTCTCCTCGATTTTTCATATTTATACTGAAGGGTGGAAAATACTTTCTTATTTTATTAACAAGGCCACAAGCATTGATTTGTTTAGATTTTAAGTTTTCTAATAAATTTCTACTTGTAAAATAATTATCAAAATCAATTTTATTTTCTTTTCCAACTAAATGCGAAGTAATAGTATTCACATCTTTCTTACCAAGATTTTTTGTTATTTGATTGCCAACTTTTCCAGTATATATATCAAATCTGTAGCAATAACACGATTTATCTGCCAGAAGCCATAATTTGTATCCTCTTTTGATTGGTTTTTTCGGAAGATATTGTTTGATCGAACTACGACCTTTCAATTTTATCATAGTTTCATCGATCGCTAAACTGAGACCAGGACTATAATTTTGTTTGAAATTTTCTTGTATCTTATCCAAGAATGGACGAATTTTGTACAGTTTATCATAGTTGGCACTTTCTCTTGCTGGAGTTAGGTTATTACCATTTAGATAAATATGGCTGAGAAGCCACCCAAATCGATTTACACTCATTATTTGACATATGTATTCATTTCGTAAATATGGTTTAGAGATCCAGGCATCTCTGTAACTCGGGAGTTTATTGATTCGCATTAGAAAATTTATACCAATAAATGCGCGAATTTCTTGGTCATCAGTTGGCTTGAATTTTTTGCCTTGCTTACTGCGTATAAATTTGTTTGAAAAACGATGGAATGAATAACGTCCTCAGTCAAAAATGTGCAGCACACGTCATATGGTGATGGGACTGGCAAATCTGTGATATAGCAAATCGAACCAAAATCTGAAGAAAATTCTCCCGCTGGAATTGATTGTCCGTCAGGTGACCATTTTCTACTCTTTTGGGCAGTATGGTTCTGCTGATCCGGTGACCGCGTAGTTTCATCTATACGAATATCGTCTTCAGATTTATCCGAAAATAAAAATACGCGTATTTTCTTTCTTATTGGCGCGAATAATTCCGAGTCATCAGAATTATCAGCTTCAGGATCGATGAAAGATTCTTGATCTGAAGTTATTTCTTTAACTATTTCTTCTGATCGCGTGTCGTCTTCATTTCCGCGACGATGCAGTTTGAGGTTAGAAATTTTCGAAGAAGTACTTCAGCGATTTGTTCTTTTCATTTTGAAGCTGAAGCATAAAAAATTACCTATACTATATTCAAAGCAAATTTATATTTATAGTTTTAAGAATATACAACATAAAGAATAATGAAAAATTGCTTTTTTGTGTTACTTCACAAGTTGTATGGTGGGCCAAATAAAATCCCACCATGGTGGTTCGGAACCAACCTCAAACAGTAGGTCCTAGGCCAAATGACCTTAGCAGTCGGTGAGGAAAAATGAATTTAGAAAAGAAAATCCCACCATACTTTCATCATTTCCAATCAAATTAACCATTGATTTTTATTTTAAAACTCGTTACTCGCTTATAAAGAACTAATTTATATAAAAATTAACTTACCTCTGCGATTTTTTACATAAAACTAAGAAAAAAATGTTAGTGCGATAAACATTCCGTTTATAACAATTGGTCAACCAGTAATTGCGTGTTGAATGTTGCCAACACAAGGAATACATTTGTAACATTGTTTGAAGACACTACCAACTGCTTTACATAAGTAAGGCGAAATATAAACCTATGCACATGCAGCTACTGCAAGACTTCGAGGTGGGACTAAAAATGTCCCACCATGCCGTGAAATACATCAAAAAGGTGGAACACTTTTAATCCCACCGTGCCTCAAAGAGTTAATCAAACCCTTGCGCAATTCTTACGATTTATGCGTATTTTCTTATATAAATTGCTAAAGACTTGCTTAAAATGTGAGTATTGCAAGATTTTGTTATTTACATTACCAAGACTTTATTTCCAATTCATTAATTGGTTTTTCTTCGTATGTTAACTACTGAAACAAACGGATGTCAACTAAGCAAATTTTTGTTTTTGCTGCGTGTCAATTATTGAATCAAATTTTACTTTTAGAAAAAAAAATTTGTTTTAACCGCCATCAAACATAAATACTTGTAATATAATAGAATAGTTTGTGCTGCGATTATTAATCACACATTTTTCATAAAATGAATTTAGCCTGAGTTATGTGAACAAATAGGCAAAAAATTCCTTAAAGTATCAAGTATTATTATCATTACTTTACACAATTTTTTCTCTGTAATCTTCCAGTAGAGGCATTGCAACTACTGAGGCTTCACGTGCCCGGTATCGTCGACCCGAAGGAAAAAGCAATATCTCTAAAATGCGAGTACGACTTGGAGGGTAAGGAGCTCTACTCGGTTAAATGGTACAAGGATGGGAGTGAGTTTTACAGCTTTACCCCTGGGATGGAGCCGCCGATCATCACCTTCCCCGTCGATGGTGTACAGGTCGACGTCCGCAAGAGCGGCAGTACACGGGTCACTATTTTCAGCCAGAAGGATGAGTCCGGAGGTTTATTGAATTGCTATTACTTTGAATTAGAATGATGGGTTGTATATACTTACTAACCTACATTCATGCATACGTACATACATATTGTACTAGGTTGTTCATGAAGTTCGCGAAGCGCCATTTTTTCGTCAACAGAAGAACTAAAATTTCGACGTTATTTTAATATTTCATGTTTCATAAAAAACTCAACCAGAATTTCAATATTTTTTTGCAATACTAATAAAGTTTTGCGTTCGAAAAAGCTATGTTTACAGTAAATGACGCATTCGCTAACAATGCAATAAAAACACTTTCAAATACGACTTTATCAACAACAGTTTGAGCACTTTTTGACTCTTAAAGTTCTTTTGGTTTAAAGTCTTTAACTTTCAGTTTAACTTTTTAGTTTAAAGTCTTTAGTTTCAAACTTTGGTTTAATGTCTTAAACTTTTTTGTTCAAAGGTTTTCTTTTAAAGCCATTTTTATAACTATAGATTCGTTTTTTGATTTCCGCTGTGCGTACTTATTAAACAGCCTAGTACAGATGTACGTAGCGTGCACGCGTAGTAAATTAATAGCGTAGATCACAAACTTTATTATTGGTCGATTCTTGTGAAAGAAGTTGTTATTATAGTTTATTGAAAATGTAATAGCATCGACTACTATGGTCATTGGATGAAACAAGTTTTACTCCGTTAACAGTGTGAAACGAGTGTGCCATATAATTTATGTTAATTATGAGTATGTGCGTCAAGGAAAGAAATAAAATAGCTTTCGCTATAATAATTGAGATCTTTGTAAAGAATGAAAAGTCTATTTATATTTTTAGAACAAAGAAATCAGATGGCTAATAACCTTCACTAAATTTCTTCTTTACTTTTTTATTGTTTGTTTTTTATATTGTGAGATTTATTAGATTTGTAGAGAGGTTATAGCATTCAAATGTTTTTCGTCAGCGACTTGTGTTGATAAGTAAACCTACTTTATTACAATTGGTAGAATACAGGTAATTTACCTTTATTCTGGCATTCACTCTAAATTTCACTATTTACACGTAGTGTGCACTAAATTTCAATTCTTACTTTATACTTTAATTCTTTACTCTGACTCTGTACTCTTTGTTGTCTTCTGGGCTACGCCCTATGGTCTCCCTATGGTCTCTACAGCGACCCTCTCACATTCGTGTACAATTCATACAGCCATCGCCTACGTGCATTCCTCAAAACCACACGTCGCGAAAGCTAATCCACGCGCTTTGTCATAATTGCTCTCCCTTCGTCCCTTTATATCTCAAATACTCTTTCTTGGGTCTCACGCTCTTTTACTTTTCTATACTTCTATTATCTCTAAAATCTAAAATCTAAAATCTAAAAATCTAAAAAAGAAATCTACAATTTATCTCTAATCTAAGATCTTATACTCTAAAATATTGACTCATTCTCTCGCTCAACCGATTTCACACTTGCACAATATATGTACATTTTTTCTTGTTTTATTTAAATACGAATTTCTTATGTTACATACATGATATTTGTTATTGTAACACAATTGCGTCCGCTGTCGTGAAATCACGTTTTTTTATTCTATTTCTCATTGCCGTTGACATGAATTTACTTAATTTTAAATTCTATTCCTAATTGCCGCTGATGTGAATTCACGTCCTGCAATTTTTGTTTCTGAATGCGGCATAATAAATTCAGCACAATAATGTGGTCCGCTAACTACCTATAAGAGAAATATACGAATCATAAAAAACTTTTTATTTTAAACAACACATAATTGCAGCATCGATATTTCAAAACAAATTTTAGCATTTTCATCCTTGCTTTAAAGATATAAGTTCGCGCCAACCAGCTTCAGAATTTCATTATTTTTGCCGGTACTCGGTATTAGAAACGGAAAAAATTTGCCGGTCACGAATGTGTTAAGAACGTTTTTCATAACAAAATTGCTTCGTTTTCAAATAATTGAATTCGTAGTTCTTGCTGTTTTGTTATGATTTAATTCAAATTTACATTAGGTGTATCCAGTCTTCGTTTGATGAATATACTCGACATGGCTTAATCGTAATTACAGATGTGGATAGATATTTTCATAACAAGTTTCTTGTTGAACGCTTAATGTGAACAGAGATACAGTAAAATTTGTCCGCCATTCTACTGTTCTGAACTGTGAATGGTTTATATACAGAGTAAGGCGCTTATTCTGGTCACCTGGAATATCTCATAAACTAAATCTCGGAGAAGAAAATGTATGAAATAAAAAGTTTAAGTTATGGCGGGGCTGACTCAGCAGTCACATTCGCATATGATGTGCATTATCTTTTCAAGGTCATTTTAATATCAACTTGTTTTCTTTTTAAATGGAATCATTTATTTTTCATTACGGAATCTTAACCTAGGACTTGAAACAAATAACTTTTGTTTGAAATACTTTTTCTCTTAGGCACTACTTTTTACAATATTAAATTTTCAATGAAAAAATATGCAATATCGTTTTAACGCAGAAAATCATGTTATTTATGACAAATGAAATTAATCGTTAATTAAAATGGTATAAAATAAACAAGTAATCAATATGAATAATTAACTGATAACTAAATATTAGCTAAATTTATCTAATAACTAAATAAACTAAATAACTAAAAAAACTAATTAATAACTAAAACTTAGCAATGAAATTCAACTCAGAGCGTACACAACCTATTCATATCTACGTACAGGATTACACCGGTTTTTCACTCTCTTTCATTATACAAAATAATCGGCGGAGAAAAAACTGCAAATGATTTGCATAAAATCGTAGATTTAGAATTTGTAATAAACAATAAATGTTTTCATGTGAGAAAATTAAGTTGACCTTGAAATGACCTTGAAAATATAAAACTAATCGAAAGCATACGTAACTGCTGCATCGGCTTCTTCACGGGTAAAACTTTTTATTTGAATCTTTTTTTCGCTGGGATTTAGTTTCGGAGATATTCCAGATAGTCAGGATAAACGCCCAGCCATGTATACTTATAACTAAAAAATATCAGGAACAGTGAGTTTATCTGGGAGCTACGGGTGCGAGGTGTCGACGGAGGGCCCGACTTTCCTGACTGCCTACGGAGTGTCAAACATGACTGTGGCAATCCACGGTCCGCCTAGGATTCTAGGTGTCCAAGCCAGTTATAAGCTCGGCGACAACCTCAGGGCCGAATGCATCTCCGCGAGAAGCTATCCACCCGCCGAGCTTCTCTTCTTCCTCAATGAAAACGAGGTAAATCCCTAGCTATGAATATTTTTTAAACGTGAATAAAAATCAATTCTCCCTCTAGAAATATTTAAGTACCCTTTTCAATCAGGACGAGATAAATCCTTAAAGGTATACTTAAAAGAAATCAACAAGAATCTCAGTTTCTTTTAACAAATATTTCTGAAAAAGTGGATAAGATTTCTTACATAGCACATGTGATATTACAAACACGTGAAACTTTGAATACGGCTATAAACATTTAAGTCAATTATATAAATAAAGAATCTGGTCTGGAATCCTGCAGTAGACTTCCGCATAATGCGAGTTCCTATGATGCAAATTTGTATGATGCGTCAAAAATGTTGCGAACATAATTCGTTTTATATAACGCAAGTTTTTTTACAGCGTGCTATATGTTAAATAATTATTATTATAATTTATTAAATTATTTTTTTTGTGGAATTTATATGAAATAAATGTTCCATTTACATAAATGAGTAACATGTTTTTTAAATTAATAGCATAAAAGTATTATATAGTAAAAAAAATTATCTTATTTGACAAATATAAAAAATAAAAGCCAACTTGATAATAATCATACTGAACATTTTATTTTATAATGGGAATTCATACAACACGTAATGTATTAATCGTGTTATATGAGAGTCTACTGTATTATGTTAGTTATAGCCTTCTTTAAAAGTTCAATTCTACAGTGTTATGCAATGTATATTATAACTCAACCGCAGATTTTCAGGATTATATTCTTCATGCAGAGAAAAGGAAAAAGTCTATTACGAGTCCGGAAATGCTTAATTATATTAGAGTCATTAAACTTACTAGTTGGAGCGCTCTGTTCACGTCTTAGATAAAATGTTCAAAATGAACCCCACTTGCCTGGACACAGGCCTCTGATCGACTTTGCATTGAATTCCAACACAATAAAAAATGCCTGATGTAATGCGTACACAGAAACCGATCACAGCAGATTGAAAATCACAGTAAATAGACAAACAAACCTAGGAAATACGATTACGTTTTAACATTAATAAAAGTTCGGATAACACTGTGATTATGCATTTCAGGACCCATGTTGTAATGGACTCTTCTACTTTTCTTTGTATGAGGAATATATTCATGAAGTTTGAACATTGAGTTTTGTTATATATATGTATATGTATATGTATATGTATATGTATATGTATATGTATATGCATATGTATTAGTGAACATGTGAGACCTATTCTGTAAGTTTCTTCAACTCGTACAGAACCACTAACATAATATGTATACGACGCGCTAATTAACACTATTCCTACCGACACTTCACGTATACCTATTTCTACCGCGACCGGTCAAATGACCGGTCTTTAGCACAACTTATATTTTTTAATACAGAATGAAGATAATAGCCGACTTGAAAGAAAAAAAATATAGTTTTATTTATTTAGGACTATATAATGTACATTTTATTCTTTTTCGCCGCATTTCTTACAAATGGGCTTCTCAATTGTACATTTTCCACATGCATACTTTTTACATCTTAGACAGCTTTTGTCCGTCTTATTATCAATACTATATCTTATTTTACATGTTTTTTTTTTCACGGGAATTTGTACTTGTACTTGCGTACTTTTACCTCTTTTTGATATTCTATGGCAAGTTCTTCTGCCAATTGCAATAAAACGTCTTGTCTCGAAATTTCTTCCCCCGTGGTTTTTTTTTAATATAACACCCATGCATTTATCTCGGCTAAATTTAGAGTATTGAAAAATACTTGCGAAGGCCATCTCCGACATATAGATTTTAGCGAGTACTTTCTGGCCATTTGGTCAGTCAGATCTACGCTAAATTTGGTGCTATTCTACGATCTAATTGTCTCCGGTGTTCGGGTATCATTTTCTTCAACTTGTACGAAGTTGTGCATTGAACTAAGAATTAGAACTTTCCTTCTTGGTTTGATTTAGTAAATTGTCAAAGTACAATTATTTGAACCATAGAGTTTTGTTGAGAAAAGTGGCATGTCGTCTTTCTTCAGTTTCGCCAATTTTGGTAGCTCTCTTCTATTTGCTCTAATTGTCTCAACAATCGTAGTTTTTTTTTTAGTAACAGTTTTGTTGCTAAAGATAGGCTTGTAAAAAAATTGTCCGTGGTTATATTTCTTCCACATCCTGTATACGGTTGTACTAATTTCATGGTGACAAACTCTCCAAGGGGAACTAAGGGTTCTTTTCTTTCATCTTTTCCCAAATATGGAAAGCCGTTTATTATATATTTGCTGCCTACATCAGATGTTAACCAGAACTTGGTACCAAATTTGTCCAGTTTATTAGGCATATACTGAGTGAATCTACGCCTTGCTTCCGTTGGAAACAATTGTTCATCAATAATAATATATGGTCTTGGTTTGTAACAGTTTTAACTATTCTCGATGAATTTGTACCAAACCTCGCAAATCAAAGCCAATTTATCAGTTTGTAAGCGTTGGCTTCGTTGATTTCTGTCGTCAAATCGAATAAACCTCATAATTTCCGTGAAATTATTTCTACTCATACTATTTGAGAAAAATGGCGGACCCCACTTTTTATTCCATAGAAGTGCTATATCTATATTCTTAGACGCATATGCGCCGCGTGCATAGAGGATGGTAATAAAGGCATATAACTTTGCAGTAGACAGTTCCCATTTAGATCCCAACACTCGAAATGCCTCTGTTTCTGTACACTTTCTTGTGTGTTCGATTATATTCTTATCAATTACCAGAGAAAATGCTGTCCTAACCTCACCTTTCATAATATTACGTTTACTATTCCCTGTCGGGCCTGATGTTCTCCGGAAAATATTATGAATAAGTGCTCTTCCAGGATTAAATCTTCCTTTTATTTCTTACCAAACAGTTCCCTCCATCGCAATTTCGTTTACCTCTTCTTCACTTTCACTATCGGAACTAACTAAAAATCTCCTTTTTTTGCGTCCTCTACGTACCTTCGAAACATTCTCTTCGTACTCATCGGTATTCGAGTCTTTTCCAGTCGATTTCCCGATCATCTTGGAACATTCTGCATCAATATTATTTATTTTCTCTAATAATAAATTTGCACTTCTCACACATCTTGACATTCTCGGGATGATTATTCAATGGAGAAAATAAAAACTAAAATATAAAAATGTAAATCAAAATCGATAAAAAAAATGAATAAAATATAAAATGTTAAATTTACTATAACGTATTGTTGGTTTTGTTAATTTTTTTGAAAATGACACTTATAACATGTAATACAATATAAGACATTACAAAGTAACAAAAGATTACCAAATATGCACTTTATGACATTCACGTTTCGATGCTCTCTGTTTGGGTCATAAGACTCTACTGATTTGAATTCATGAAAAGACATTTGGATATCTCCTTTGGCTATGAGTTTCTTTATGTTACGGTTATAGTAAACAAAACGGTGTAAGGAAATTTGAGGTTCTGAACCGCTTCAAATACCAATCAGGTTAACAAAGAAACACCACGAGCCCGATAGTCGAGCGAGAACTGTAAGCACTTGAAAGTGCTGTAAAGCCCTCCGTGGAAGGTACTTTTCGAATAAAATCATACCACAACTACATTACAGTTTGTTCGTAACGACTTTATAGTTTTGGAATTGAGTCTTAGGGAGAATCTATTACAAAAAGATATAAATCGTATCACTGGTCAAATAACCGGTTGTGGTAGGTAAGACAGACTATAAATTTTTCTCAGAAAATAAACGATAAAAAAAGAAGTGAATGTTGAAAAATGTATTAAACGTATATTTGAGGAAAAGTCGTGTGGAATGTAGGAAATTCTAATTGAAAATTTAAAAACGGTCATTTGACCGGTCGTGATAGGAATAGTGTTAAACGACATACGTTAAACTAAATAGCGTTAGAAAATGGATTTCTTCAATCGAAACTAGAAATTGTGTTATGGTTTATCGCAGATGAATTAGGATAATCTATCAATATTAGTATTATGCAACACGCTCTAAATTTATGTTTAAATTAATTTTACTAGTTCTGCAAGATTTGTAAAGTTGTAGTAAATAAAAATACAAGACTTGTTTATTCTTTTTTCTCTGAGCAAATAGTTGTCGATCAAGCGAAATCAAATATCGATGTTTATTTAAAAAGAAAGTTTAAAGGTTGCAGAAGAAGATCGATCAAAATTATTTGCGATCTATTGCGAGTTTACGAGACATAATTTATTGACTGCCTCCCACTTTTATGTTTATTATAGCATGTTTGTAATAATTTTAGATATTTTCTCCATTTATTAGCTTTATTACACCCATGCAGAACTAGCATGACAAAATCATGAACAAAAAAAAAAAAATCGAGAAAATATCTCCAAAATGTTATACAATTCTTCGAAATGCTCGAAGATGTTTTATTTGACGTAAACGAAGCATTGGAATATTATGTTTGAGTTAATTTAGGAGCGATTAGTGTGGGAAAATCTAACAGGAAAAGCGTCAAAGAGTTGCGGCCGAATTTGAATTCCGTAATAAAAGGCTTAGAAAAGAATTTGACCAGAGGGCTTGGGTATTTCAGTGGTAGAGCTGTCGCCCGGTAAACAAAAGGTCCCGGTGTCGATTCCCGATCCAGTTACCCCAGTGTCCTATTTTTTTCATGTTTCTTACTTCTATGTGGCTTCATTCACCAACTTAGATTTGACATTTCCTTTTTCATTTAGTTTTAAATTTTAATAAACTGTAATTATTGATCCACGCAACAAGTGCCAGAATTATTGTCTTTCTCGCACGTATTGTTGTTTTGACAATCGGAAATTTATTCTATCATAACAAGAAGGAGGAATGATTAAGTGTGGAAAGTGATTAATCGCTAAGACCACGTACGCGAGTTGTTTTAATATATATATACATCCGTACACATTATTTTTCGTTTCCCGTTTTTAACCTCTTGATATACAAATAAAACGGAATTTGACGCGTCCAAAAAATACTATTTAATTTGGCTCAACCGAACAATTATGTGCAAGCTAAGAAAGAGAACATTTTATTTTGAAATTTTGATTGTTATATAACATTTAATCAGGCTGATATTTAATGTTAATGGAGAACAATTATTTATAATTTTTACTTAACTCAATTTTCTAGTATGGCATTTGTCGTGCAAGATCACCGCTATACTGAATACTGCTTTCGATGTACTTCTTTCTGCTTTTCTGATTTGTGAATACAATTATGTTATTGGTACTATTGAAATGTTAGGAGGGTGGGGCATCCTAAACTTTGTAAAAAAAACCAGAATCCACTCACGAGTGAAGCAACTGAGTTATGTAATAATATACTACACTGCTTCCGCTAAAAACAGCTCTTGGCGAGTTAGACTCGTCAAAACCTACAATGGCACATAAAATGAACGGCGACTCCAGCTCGTTATTGTATGTCAAGGGGTTAAAGGTATATGCGATACAACTATCTAATTTAGAAAAGGCCGTCAAAGAAATAATAAAAAACTGAATAAAGAATCTACCGATAGGTGCCAATGGAGCAATCATCGAACCAGGTCGACAAATTATCGGACCAGACCTCCATCAGTAGATTACTCCTGATACTCAGGCTCGAGCGGCATCATTTTCCTGGCGGTATTTTACGTCTGGTCTGCAGGTCAACACTGCCGGATATTAGCAGTCACGCTGTACTGGAAACTCTCGAAACTGCTACCCTGGCTGCTAGCAAACAGAGGTTTGCCCAGGAACCACCCAGATCCTCTTCTAGCTTTACCTCAAGTTTTTTTCATTTGATCTTCGGCCAAGTAGTTTTGGTTAGCATAAGGGAACGTAATGGTTGATTTATGTATAATACATTTTCGTGTAACGCGGTTAATACATAATGCGTTGTATGACTTCGCGTTATAGAGAATCATTTTATGTAAGAATTTTCTTCGTATAACACGAATAATATCAAATACCATGTGTGGAATGGTTATTGTTGTGTACATTTTTATTTCCTATATTTTATAAAATAGGATAGTTGACTTTTGAATAAATATCATATGTATATTATTAATTTTTAAAAACTGTATATCTAATGTACGCTACCAAAAGTTTTTTATTTCATACAAATTCAACAAAAGAAACGACATTAGAAATACATTATATAATGTATTGTACGAGCTCTGCTATGCGTGATCTTTGTTCTGTTATAAGATTTTGCTTTATATAGGAGTATTTGTATTGTATATATGCAGAGTGATTTAGGACAGACAAAATGTTGGGATATTTCTGTTTAACGATACAGCATATCTGATATATCGGAATTAGAATGGTTTTGAAAGACGCATATTACCATCATAATGTGACTTCTTTCAATGTTATTTTTTTCGATGTTTTCAAGATCATCAACATGATTTTAATGGAACTGCACACTTTTTTCTCTTACAGGTTGTAGCCGACAAATAAATGTACACCACGTAACACAATATGACCTTAAAATGTCTTTCAACCGGTGGATTAAGTAGAATTCAACGTGTAACGTTTGTTTGCTTTATTTCTGTTATATTAAATGTTCAAAATGATATAGCGATACATTTAAATGATTATGAAATAATAGAACGTAATACTCTGTAATTCATTTTTGAGGGAATGAACGCACGAGCTCTGATGATTTTTTTTTTCTATGAAACGGAAAGAATGTGCTGGACGTTCATTATGTTGATGGGTACCGAATTTTTTGGTAAATGTTCAAGAGTATATATTCTAATAGAATTGGCAGTAATTAATCTGCGTGTTAACGCGGGTTTCTGAGCAACCGCTTGCCTACCGCTATCCTACCATTATTCCGAAAGACTAATAATAATAATAATAATAATTCTCGGCTATCTCCAGTTGGGGGTTGTTCCACGTTCTAATTAATTTTTACCTGAGGAAGTAGGCGCTCACCGGATGTTTTATGGTTATTTGATCAGCTCATTACCTGGTCATCCTTTGATTGAGTTTTCTATAGAGTAATAAAACTTCTGGTGAGCACTTGCCCAGGCATTCCTTACCATTTGCGCAATGTAGTAATAGCGTCGTTGAAAATGATATTTAAACAAAATATACTATTTCACGAAAATGTATAAAGTTTTAAATATTGTCTTGAGTTACTCATTGTTCAGAAACAAGTAAATGAGGGCGCTGCTCAGGCGGAATACACGCGGTGGGATAATAGTAGAATAGCGGTAGGAGAGCAGTAGTTTCAGAGCCTGAGGCCGGTGCTCAATGTGTTAAATTTACCTAATCATGATTCGTAAACAAAACTTAATCGGTAAGTAATACTATATTAACAAATGTTTTGTTCTTTATCAATTTTATTATGGCAATAGCAAACACTTATATGATTTTCAAAATCTATTTAAAAACCATAAAGATTTTGGTGAAGTGATATGTGAAAGGACTGAAACATGTTTGTATACACATTTTTATTTATTCTATATTTCTGGGTCGATCACTTGAAGATCATATTGTGTTACATGATGGAACTCAATTATCTATTGGCTATGATATGCAAGGAACAAAATTATGTAATTCAATTTAAAAATCGGCAAAAACACTAGAAACAATTACAACGAAAGGATTATATTATTATAAAGGAAATGTATGTCTTTCGAAACTGTTCTAATTCTTATATATTGCTATGTCGTATCTTTAAACTCAACAGCGATATTCTGGTTTTCTGCTTCTTGTGAATTACCTCATACACGTTCGTTCCCCGATTTACACGAATGAATTAATGCACGTGGTTTTTTATACGCGGAAGTAAACTACGTAAGTAATGTTTAGTAGTATGAAACACGATACTAAAGTAAACAGTTTATATGAAATAAAAATACATTTATGTTATTAATAGACATATATATATATCATTCACAGAAATGGCATAAATTGATATCACGTACAAAAAGTCCGTATGTATTTATCGAATTGAGTATTTATGACCGTTCAATATCCCTAATAAATCTAAAATGGCCCAGTGTTTAGCATTCATGTGATATTTATGATATTTATAAACACACTACTATCGTTCAACACGGAGAACAATTAGTTCACATTAATTAATCCTTTTGATACAAATTTAACCGTTATTCACTTCACCTTTATAGTTTTTTAAATGTTTGCCATGCATTTAGATAAATTCTCACATCTATGGATCGTTGACCTACGTACACTTTCAAATATACTATATTTGTTTTAGTAGTGTATGACACACATTTTTTAACTGTTAACATAAGTCATAAAAGAAACATCTAAAGAAGTCCAATTAGGTCATTTAAAGAGCCACTCTACTGCAGTTCCTCGTCATATCCACTTTTGTCCGAAAGCTTCATTTAAATCAGGATAAGATAACCCGGGGCCTCTGACGTCCTTTCGTATGGTTGCGGTCATATATGACATTATATATTTTTTAAGCATCCAGGATTTTTATTTTAATGTTATGTTTATTACTATAAAAATACATATTGCTGCTGTTTCAGTACATATCTTCTTTTTATATTTTGTTCTAGTATTGTTATTTTTTTCATATTTGCACTAATTGAAACACTTTCGGTATACCACCGCATTCAAAATTAATCACTTAGAATAAAAATCTATAACCACCAAATTCGTCGTACAGCCAGATGTAAAAAAAGATATCGGATAAAATTGTCATTATTCTTATTTTTGTGTAGTTCTTGAAAATCTTTAGATCTTCAACACGGGCCAAGGTGCAATTTGGGTGCACCAGATTTGATTTAACTGCTGCTTTATATTACTAGATAAATGTGGTGAAGCACTATGGTATTAAAATTACATACATCGTGTTTCTAGACACAAAATATAATTTAAAAGTACATGTATGTCAATCGCAAAAAACTGACAATATTTTGCATCTGTTACTCTGTTCGGTAGAAACACTGGTTCGAACGATCGATCTTCTATAATTCCAATCCATATATTCAAGGAAAATATCTTTTGATATGCTGACTGAACATGAGGATTTCTGAACATGAGCACGAGGATTTTTATTTCACCATTCATGGAAATTCATGGAATTCACGGAATTCATTATGGAAATTTGTAATCCCAGTTCTTGTGCATCCAGTCTTATCAGTAAAATGTATGGCGAAATGACAGTTCGGAATTTCAGTAAAACTGAAAGCTGAAAGAACTGGACTTAATAGCCATTGGCAAAATGCCAGTGGTTTCGGATAGTCGAAAGCTTCCATAGTTTGTACGCGTTGAAGATAAGATGAATAGAATAACTGTTTATAAAGAGTTCGTAAAATTAATGGATTCCCACATTTATTGAATCCTTGGATTGATCGTTTCTGGATCCTCTTATACCATCCTTAAAACCCGTTCTTCGGTATTAGCAGTAGAAACAACTTTGGTTATGTAGATTTAGCACGGCACACAAAAGAACCAAATTCACTTAAACGTAGATCAAGCGTTTTATATAGTTCAGGAAATGAAGTACGGTTGTTGGCATATTATTCCTCTATACTAAAAATGGACCGCATGGTTATTTTCAGTGACAACATCATACACAAAATATATATTTGCCATTTTCGCAATAGAATAATAAACGAATAATGCCAATAGATGGAGAAGAACATTTACCTTACTGAACTAAAACTGATGATTTCTACATTTTGTTTCTGTTTATGCAGTAATCTTTCTTTACGTTACTAAGAATATTATGTTCACAATCTTGAGCTAATTGTCCTCTATGTTAGAAGTGTAACAGCGCTACTCGTAAATGTAAATATCGTATTAATGTTGACGCTGATTTTAAGGCTGCCGCAAATTCATTTACGATATCGAAAATGTAATCGATTCAAGTCGATTTTCTATATCGAAAGTGTTGTTTTTAGGTCCTACGTTAAGTAGACACTTTCGCTATGTTCGGGGAGTGCTACAGGTTGTTTGAGATCGATCTTTATCTTTTTCACATCCTACACAAACAAACACACACGTGCACGTATTCATATTATCTATTTTTGGCTATACTGAATATACACACACGCACACAGGGTATTTAAAAACAAGCATTTAATATTTATATGGTATATGGCTTTTTGATGTTTACACAAGGTATTTTACATGCGTTTATTCAATTTCCATACACGCGTAGTATCTTATAGAGTCAAAAATTTTATACAAAATTCCATATAACTGTCGAATTATTTAACATGCATGATGAAGTTGATAATGTAATCCTTTAAGTCACTTATCGACGAAAAATATATTTCGCGTTTCGAATATACTTATATTCTTGGAGATTTTAAACATACAATAAAATTGAATGAGGGTATTCAGAACACGGTTTATAAACACCGAGTTAAACATTGCGCATGATGACAGAAGTGAGTATGACAATCATGATGTTAAGACACGCAAATGTTTCTGTCTTAAGATCGTTGTTCTTTTGATCTATGTTTGCTAACAAGTCTTTTTTGCTCACTACGGTATGTTTTACGTTCCATATAAATATAAAATGGTGTTTTTTTTTTTAAATGCTGTATATCACGAGTTTTCATTTGTCATTAATCACAGCAATACGGGATATTCTAATTGTCGATTTTGATTACGTGTGTATATACACATATGTATATGTATGTATATTTATTCAGTGTTTATTATCTCTAATCATATGGAAAACGAATAACATTAATTTTTCTTACGCGGAAGAAGAGAAGGGGGAGAACATTGAAAGTAATTTAGATGTAAGGCATAAGGCATAAGGCATAATTATACTCTTATGGGTACTCGGTAAGCAGGATATAAAGATTAATCAGTATAAATGATTAAGCTTATAATTTTACACGGGTCTTTTAGATATTCATTGTAACATGTAATAGAATGATTGTTGGTACAAACCACTATTACACACATACATACATATATATTCTAAAATATATAGTAATGTTGTCACATTAATTTTCAATATAAATAGAATATGCATATATCTACATAATACGTATATTTTTCAACATGTGTGTTTCCATATATATATACATATATAATTTTTACTAATCAATGCAATGACGAAAATAAAATTATAATAATAATAATACTAGGATTTTTAGATGAAATGTAATGCAGATGCAGATTTTCGCTCTAAAAATCATGTACTTTTTTTTAAATTTAATGCGAAACGATATGTTATTGTGTGGTTTGTGCAAGACAAGTATGATTATAAAAAAAGGAATTAAAAGAAACGTCAACAAGAATACAACGTGTTTTATTCCCCGAATTCTTCAATGACTTTAAAAGAATTGCTTGTCTACTTGTGATTTACTGCCTAAGTTAATGTTTAATTTCATATTTATTACGTTAGCCAATTTTTAATATTTGTATCTACTTGTACGTAATTATATTAATCATATATCAATAAATTATATATATAATTTGAGTAATATATGTATGTAACACTACTTTTTTACTCAAATTATACACGCGCGCATGAGCGTAGGCACCCACAATTTTTCTTAAAAGCAATACATTAATCATAATTGAGCAAAAGAGGAGATGGAGTCATTATGTCAGATTTTCTTAAAAACGACTATCCCTCCTGGAAGTGCTACTTAGATCTGTAGTGATTTTCGATCTAGATCTGTTTGATTCAGTACGATCCCATTTGGATATTCAGGAAGCGATTTTTACCAGTTAAAAAATTAATCAGAATGAAACAAGATTCGCAATGCTAAAATTCACGGATTACTATCACAGGATTGTCGTCTATAGAAAATCGGAAGTTTGTGATTTAAAATTGCCAATGAAAGTCTTACATGCATAATGTACTGCTACAAATTTCGTCTATGTTAAAATTTGGATATGATATTTACGAATAAGTACTATTTTGTTTTTACGGTACTTCCAATATTTTAAATCTGATTTTTGAAATAATATTTGTAATATAATGTTTTACATTTAATTTAATATAATATCTAAATAATCATTTTCTCTACCGTGGAACCTCTTAGTTACGGTTGTACTTTCCGTGGCGCTATAAGAGGTGTGATGTGAAAGTAAGATGACTTTTTATTTTTACCAAAAAATATTTATTTATTCATCAATATTTATGTTGACCCCTTCAAAGTAATCTCCTTCAAATATAATACACTTGCGCCAGCGCTTTTTCCAATCCTTGAAGCACTTCTGATAAGTACTTTTCGGTATAGTCTTGAACTCTTCCAGTGATGCAGTCTTTATCTCCTCAATCGTTGCAAATCTCCGTCCAAATATGGTGGCTGAAACATGATTGTGGTGTTGTTTTTGACCAAAAAATCACTTACAAGCAACGATGTGTGAGCAGGTGTATTATCGTGATTCAAAATCCATGAATTATTTTCCACAATTCTGGGCGTTTTCTTCGTATTGCTTCATGCAAACGCCGCATAACTTCAAGGTAATACTCCTTATTAACCATACGACTTTGTGGTAAGAACTCCTGATGCACTAGGCATATGATAATCGAAGAATACAGTGAGCAAAACCTTGACATTTAATCAAACTTATGAACATCTCGGGTCTCTTGAAAGAGCCTATGCCACATATACTCATTTTTTATCACATTTACTCAGAGTATACTCACCGTATGCCAGGGTCAATATTTCAAGTGTTTTGGAACACTTAATTCCATTTCTTACACAAAATTTGATGTAAATTCTTTGCTCCATTTTTTTCGACAGAAAGAAATCGCTGAACACGCAAAACACGTCCGAGCTTAATGTCTCTCACACACAAATAAAAGATGTTATGTAGCTGAAACTATAAACATATGTTCGGAACGAGTGTACCAATATAAGGTCAAAAAGAAAACGGAAATCGAGTGTAGGTATCCAGCGATATTCAAAAAGTCACCATACTTTTTAATCATATCTCGTATATACCTCTGTACAGCAGTGTTCAGTGCAGACTGCTTGTAAACAATGGAACACCGCGAGCTACGTCTGTTAACACTTTGCATTAAACGCATGAAAATAGAGTAATAGATGAATAAATTATAATGTCTTTATATATTTTTGTATATTGTGAGCATTTTTAGAAAATAAGGCTGTAAGAGCCCATAAATACTATTGGTCAGACGACCTCTTAAACAGGGACGAGGAATTCTATCGAGGAATTCTAAGTGGACATAAGGCAAAATTTTGTTTATATCTGTATCAGTGTGTACGCAGCGTATGAGAAACCAAATTCTTTAGGCCTTTATTTTGTTAGGTGGTGAGGAACCGATTGCCATAGTAAATAGACGTACAACCGTAACAGATTAAATCATTTTCATAGACGCATATATCTCTATATTTATTTGCTTAACTTAATGTATTTAACATATTGAAATAAAGTAGTAGTACATATTTTAGTGAGTGTATATATACTATTATTTTATTATATATTATTCTATTTTCACTATCCCTTTGATCTTTCGTTCTTACTTCGCCTCCTACAATACTGAACAAAAAGAAACATAATAATAATATGAACACGATACACTTTAATATTTAGTAATACAAGTTTGTACAATATATTTGCAAATATCGTATAACGCAGAGTGTCACGTAACAAAGCTATTACACTTGCGTAAGCCACTCGAGTGGCATACTGGAGTTAAGTAGTTAACAAGGTGTGCATTACTGCACCTTGTTTTTCTATAAAGAGATTGTTGTACATATACAGAGGGTTCCAAAAAAATGTATCCACCGTTTAAAAGTCCATAACTCGCAAACTAATTGACGGAGTTGCTTCATTTTTGGTAGTGTAATAGTCTGTAGTTCCGGCAATCGCCATACAAGCGTTGTGTTGCGTTGTTTTGTTTTGTCAGATAATAGTCGCCAGATAGTCAGTGTTTTGTTGTTAGTTGTACCTTGTACCATTTTACCTGTCATCCGAGACTTGTATGGAGACGGAAGATTTTACTGTCAACAAGATGGTGCCCCAGCCCACTACCAAAATCGTGTTAGGGCTTATCTCGACGAAAATCTACCAGGAAGATGGATAGATTGTACAGGTGCTGTAGAGTATCCACTACGTTCTCCAGACTTAACTCCTCTCGACTTTTACCTGTGGGAAACACTAAAGGACGTCGTTTATCGACAAAAGCCACGCACATTGGATGAACTTCGAAAATCCATCGTACATTCATATGCAAATATCCAACTGAACACGTTGCAGTCAGTAGTTCGTGCTGCAGTTCGGCGGCATCGATTGTGTGTGGATGTTAATGGTGACCATTTCGAACACCTACAGTGATATCTTTAAGTTGGACTTTAAGCTACACTTTCACCAAAAATGAGACAACTCCGTCGATTAGTTTGCGAGTTATGGACTGTTAAACAGTGGATACATTTTTTTGGACCCCTCTGTATATACATACACATACATACACATATAAACATAATTTAAGGTAAAGGAAGATGCCAATTTTAACATGGAAGAAATAAATAGTCTTCAAGGAGATCCATCTCTGAAGTCTTGAGTCTTCTGGACGAACACCGGTAGTAAAGATGAGGGTAGGTGGCCCTTATCGGTTTCACGCTTGGTTGCCCTTCGCTTTTCGACCCATTCCCAATTGAGCTCTGCATAACGGGTAACCTCGAATACCTTCAGATGCACCCTTCCAATTTCTCCTCTTTTTGCACAAGTGTACCTATACAGAGTGTCTCAGTGTTAAACGATCAGTTTTCACCAGCTTACTCTGTCAATAGAAGAACGAAGAAAAATGTTATATACATACAGATTTGTATAAGGATTAAAGGAAGCAAGGAATCTGTAAAAAGTTTATAAAGAAGTTAAAGCGAGTTCATTGAGGATAAAACGTAATATAATAATTTCTTCTAAAATATATATTTTCTACATTATCTTTCAAGGCCATTAGCTTAAAACCTACTATTTAAAGTGCATTCCCAATCACCAGAACTACAGTATAAAGGGTGTCCTAAAATTCACACAGAATTAGAATTTTCTGCCATTCGTCCGGTAAAATGATTTTTTTTAAATTTGTTTTCAGTGGCAATTGCTAAGGTTATTTCACCTAGGAACTATTGTTTCAGGTGGGTTTTGAACTATCAGAATTACAGTGTATATATTAGATGAAAAAAGCAGAGGTGATGAGCGGGTTTCGAAACCGGGTCTCCTGCGTGGAAGTCTAAACTTCTTCTATCCACTTCACCGTTATGGCTCTGTCGGTAAAGTGTTAGGAACAAAAAAAAAGGCAGCGCAACAGCTGACAGTTAAAGATTGTTGAAAATGGAACACTATACGAAAAAGCAACGCGTTTTCATTGTTGAGCAATATTTTTAAAATAATGAAGGTCTGTGAGTTTCAGTTCGCAATACGTCTACAGGCTCATTTTCATCTTAATAGCTTGGTTAAGCGACAAAATTTTCGCATTTAGGGTTTAGAACATCCAAGAGTGATTGTTCGATTAATAAATGTTCAACGTGACAAATCCATTCAATAATAGAAGTCGACAACGTATTACTGTTTAGTGCGGATTTTGGACTGGGGGCATCGTCGGAACATTCTTCCTCGAAAATGCGGCTGGTCAGGCAATAAGAAATAATAGTGCTCGCAACCAGGACATGATAATCCAGTTTTTTGTGCCTAAATTACAATATATCAATGTGGACAACATGTGGCTTTAAGAAGGCGGCACCACATGCCATACAGCCCGAGAAATAATTCAATTACTGCATAAGTCATTTCCTGGTTGTGTTGGTTCATGTTTTGGTGATCAGAATTAGTTTCCCAGATCGTGCGATTTAACGCAGTTTGACTTTATTCTTTGCGTTTTTTTGAAGCGTAAGGTTTATGCCAACAAGTTCACCACCACCCACGCCTTAAAGGAACAAACTGAGCACGGTATTCGCAAAATTCAGTTACGTTTATGCAAAACGGTCATGGAAAATGTTAACAAACGAGTGCTTATGTGTTAGCAAAGCCGTAGAGGTCATTTAACCGATATCCTATACCATACACAACTCTATACTGCATATTTACGAACCAATAAAAGAATTACAATTTTTATTCTAAATCTGTGTTTTTTTGTCAGAATTACTTTTTGCGTGAATTTTGGGATACGCTTTACGTATCGTATGAAAAAAACTAGAAGTCATGGGTGAAATTCGAATCCGGATCTCCAGCGTGAAAGTCCGAGCTTCTATCCACTACACCATCGTAGCTCTTTCGTACCTCTTTCGCGGACAATTCGTGAATATCAACGTCCTCTAATTACTCTGCCATTTTATTGGTTGTAGATCTTTTGGGACAATGTTAGTCTCACTCGCGAATTACACTTCTGAATTTGCTGTTTATTCAAATCTCGATGAAGGTTTCAGAATTTAAAGGATTAAGGCGGGAAGAAAACGGTACGTTAAATAAATTAAATATTGGAATTATTGCCGATAAGGATGGAGTAAACTGTTGAATTTTGCTTGATCGGCAACGGAGTCTTTAGTTGATTCGTTTTCGCGGAAAATCTTGGAAGGACGAAATTAGTTGGGGCGGAATAATGTCTTTGGCGGATCTTTGAATTTGTCAGTTATATATTCCTTATTCGGAGATCTGGTAAATTGATGGTAAACACTTCTACAAACAATCATATTGTATGTAGAACGTACAGTGATACTGTAGATTTCTATACCAAAAGCGTCGAAATCAAGCCGAGAGAATAAGCTTTCGAGCTGCTGAATGCGAGGTGATAGAATGGTCTCCGCTACGAAAGGAGCTTGGAATCCAACAGTTATGTTCTTCATGACACCTTGGCTGCTGTCCGACTGTCCAAGAAGACTAACGTCGAAAGTACGTGGAACTCATTCTCCAGCGGAGGTGCGAAAAATAGCTAGAGGTAATTATCTGGTTTAACGATGATTATTGATTGAATGCGTTATAAGACGAAATAGTTGCGATCCACAGCGAGCACGCGTATTTGCCTGGGTATTCGCGATTATCGGACAGATCATTGAGAAATATCTGAATTAACGGCGATTTCTTAACACTAACGTTTAATCATACATTATTCTTATTTAATCTTGCATCGGGCAGGAGGATATCGATGAAGTCACACTTTTACGTTTCGGCTCACAGGCCACTGACTCTCTTCAAATATTCGTCCGTGAGATGGCTTGCATCACCTGTGGGTCAAACGCGACTGTTCTGTGAGGCGCCTCACATCACCTATGGATCAAACGCGATTATCGCATGTAGCCGCGTGCATCATCGATGGGTCACACTTGTATTTCAACAATTTATTAATTTCTATTCAACTTTTCAAAGCATCGTAAACAGAGTGCCGGCTTACAGCGATTAGACTATGACGTTACTTTTTTAGTTTTCTGCGCAGCGTACTGCCAAACTTTTATTTTCGAAATTGGTTGTAATATTTTTTACATTTTTGTCTCGCGGTTCTTGCAGACCCTTTGTACGGTTGAAGAAAATGTGAACGTTCTTCTAACGATATTTCCTTATCAGTTGCCATTTCTTCACTGTGCTGATAATTGGTGCAAAGGTGCTCAATAATTTTTTTGCGAAATAAAAAAATTTTAATTAAGGATTTTCCTTTTATTATAAGCGCAGCAGATGGGTTAGTCCTATCTTAGGTAAATGCCGCGGCGTAAAAACCCGTGCATACTCGGGCCTAAAGTCCCAGAGACAATCGGCGGCTTCAACGGTACAAGCAGACAGCACTGCGCCGCTCCATGAAGCGTAGCATAAATTTGAGCGCCGCCTAACAGTGGGAACCATAAAAATCGGCGCCAGCGTCAACGTGTTAAGCTGTGTAAATATAAAAAATTGAATAGTAACAGAGTGTAGACAAACAATGTAAAAAATTTTGGTTAAGTGTAAACTGGGTTAGAAATCGTGTTACCTTGAAAAATCTTAAGTTGAAGATATCGAAGAAACGAAACGAAAATTGACCTAACTCCGTATATGTACATGTTGGCTACTAATCATTCACCAAGCCAAGTATCCATAATGGCTGCGACATATGTGTGCCCGCGACAATAGAATGGTACTGATTTAGTTAGTTACTAGTATTTCATGAAAAGAGTACTTAAAAATGTGATATATCATATAGTCGTGGGATTGTAAAGAAGTCAATTAAACGAAGAGAATGAACATGAATATAATATTGTATAAAACACTATCATATTTATAAAAACGCATGGTTGTGTTACGAGTAGAAGCGCCAGATATCGGAAGAGGAAGCACGGCTGTATATGGCCATAGATGGATAATCGTTTTCTAACGGCAATAGACCGGGCGCGAAATTTAAAGTGGAAGTAAGGAAATTCTTGGTCGATAAGAGAAAGGGATAGCATTAAGTGGTTGAACTATATATTTTTTATTGAATTATTTTACTATTTTTTTGTAAATTTTTTAAATGCAACAGTAATGAAATCAATCAATATCCCTTATCTACAATTGCTATCGTTGATGATGCGGTAAGATGCGGAAGAAATAAATATTAACGTTTAATATTTGTAGTGCAAACGTATAAAAAAACACAAGTTCTGCACTCAGTACATCTGTTGAGCCGCTGACGTTTTTCACCCGGCAGCGACTGCTAAAGGGTCATAAAATTTGTCGCCGCGATAGCTTCTTTTAAAAAATAAACGGATTCATGAATCCTACGTGAAACAAATAAGTTCCATGTCCAACCTACTGTCTACTATTGTATTCCACAAGTCTATGTTATTTATTTGGATTTGAACAACATACATATTGTATAATGTACATTTCTAAAAAGTGTTTTACAAATAAGAATTTCTTGATCATGACCAAATATAAATTCTATCATACCATAAATCCAGATACCACTGCTCATGATGAAACTTTCATTCTAATAAAAAATGATTTTAAACATGATGCAATTATTTCCGCTGGGGTCATTTACAAGTCGCAGATAATAGTGTTGACTACTGGGTTCTCAATACTTTCTCGGCTGCTTATGGTCTACACAAATTTAGGAATGAGGTGGAACAATGTAAGCTATTATTTAATCCACTAGAATCATGTTTCCTTGGGAGATAGAATTTCAATGCAATACAGACGGACCCATTAATTTGTTCCGCGACCCCACAAGAGGAGCTAGGAGAAGCTAGAATACGACCGTGGCGGTGTCACACGGCTGGGGCCAATCGGCCCAGATTTATAGATTCTGTGATCGACACGCGCGCTATTTACAAACTGCGCAGGAATGTATAATTCTGGTTTTTACAATACACGTTGACATTACACGTTAAGCTATAATACACTTTTTCAGAGTTGTAAAATGGTTCTTCTCAAGGTTATGGCACGGTTCTTGACTGAACCACAATTTATTTTACGTTGGAACAATTAGTCAATCAATTAATATTACGAAATCATTATCTGTAATAATTCTGATGCAAAAGGAGGGGCCGCGGAACAAATTAATGGGTACGTCTGCACATGTGCAGTTGGGGTCTAGATTATGTATGCTGTAAGGAACACCAAACCTTGAAAAAGAGAAAAAGAAAATAAAAGGATAAGGTACATACTAAACTAATCGAGATTACTCTTGGTCATCTGTCAAATGTCAATAATGTCAAAATCTGCCTAAGCAGATTTATAATTTCTACAAGTCCAGAATATCTATGATTTGATAAACAAGACGGTTATGCCGCGGTTCTCGACAAGCAATATTTAAGCACCAGCACAAACGGACCCATTAATTTGTTCCCTGACCCCTCAAGTGGGGCAAGGAAAAGGTAGAATACGACCGTGGCGGTGTCAGGCGGCTGTCCAATTTTAAAACATATTTCGTTCTTTTCCTACCTTCTTAGACTATCAATAAGTTATATTAGGCTCTATAATGTTGTATTTGCACGAATGTATGAATAATACAATTAAATGTCGCGTGTCGATCACAGAGTTTATAAATCTGGACCGTTGGTCGCAGCCACCTGACACCGCCACGATCGTATTCCAGCTTCTCTTTGCCCCACTTGAGGGGTCGCGGGACAAATTAATGGGTCCGTCTGTACGTGTGCAAAGGACAGTGCGTCACTTTACTTTGAGAGGAGGCAATCCATGGAGAATTCTTGAAATATATCAGCAGAATTGGCTCTGGAAAAAACACTCTAATTTTGTAACTTTGGAACACAATCACTTTGTTACTTGTATTACATACATAGAGACCGTTATTCTATATTTTTTTTGGTGTTTGGAATCATTACGTACAGTTCAACCCATTGACTGCCACGCAAATTTAACGCGTCTTGCTCTGTAGTAGTTGTAGTATCTCGTAGTTGGCAGTCAATAAGTTAAGGTGCACGCGACTACATATTGTAAAAGTCGCTAATATAATGAATTATTTAGCATATCCTTGTAATTGAAATCTAAGAAACGATTCGTCCTAATACAAGGTCACTCCAGAAGATCCGACGAATATTCGACTACGTATCGAAGAAATCGATGATGAGTAATAATTCGGTATTTAAAATTCAATGTGGTAGAAACCTATAAGTAATAAGAAAATTTATTTAAAATTAGTTATTTAAATAAACATCTTTTGCTGTTAAATAGTTTCCTATTCACTGAAATGCTCCTCTTGAAAATTCTATCAACTCATTGTCAGAGACACAGAAACTTTTTCATATCCCATGAATAATATACTTGTAGTGACACATGGTGGAATCGCAGAAAAAAATGGCGCTGACGGTAATTTATAAACATGACCAAAGAACATGAATTGCTACAAGCATTTGCCGTAATGGGATTCAATGTGATATTGTCTGAGCAACTCATTTATTGGCCAACTGACAGGAATAGAGTATCGCATTTTTTAGATTTTACATTTACCAGAGGTATAAGTAAACATTATGTTAACTGTAAGACAAGTTGAGACCTTTCTTCTGATCATATTCCACGAATTGTTGCAGTGGAAAATTATCATTGACAATAAAAATATATGTTGATTTTACAGCCGGAAAACAAATTGGCTACAATTTAAGAAGTAGGTTGGAGTCAACCTTAATGTATACATTCTTATAAAAGATAAATATCGCATAAAGGACACAGTACAATATTTTAACGATTGTTTGCAATAGACTGCTTGGAGGTTGACTCCTAGAGCTAATATAAATAAGTGTACTATGGCAACGTATGTAATATTCCAAAATAAAAATGTAATTGGACTACATTACTAATGAATTAAAAAATACTGTCAAATGAAAAAAATGTAGTTATTTAACTATATCTAATACAGCTCGAATCCATAAAAGTAATTAAGTACACACTATGGAAGGCAACGAAAATATCGAAACAGCCTGAAATACCTTCTCCCCCCATAAAGAAAGTGGATGATAGCTGGGATATCAATTACAAGAAGGCAGAAACATTTGTTGAATATCTAGTATATAGGTAAATGATTCAAAAAGTGTAAAGTTATAATAAACACAGCTTATATTCACAATTAAACATAAATCATGCCAAAGTATACAAAGGGGTCCAAAATTATGTACTCACTCATGGATATTCCATATCTAAGAAACAAAAAGGCTTAAAATTGCAATTCTTGAACAGGTGTGTAATACAATATTTTCTCAACAGGTTACAAAGATCAGATGTATTATACAAATTATTTTATATGCTTAAAGCAACCACCATTAATAGCTATACACCGTCAATGTCGCTGAACTGCTGAGCAAACTACGGCTGTCACTTATCCAGTGTAACTGGTTTTTGTTTATAAATTTCATTTTTAAAGGTACCCCAGAGGTAGAAGTCCAGAGATTTGGGGACCATGGTGGATACACAATAGCACCTCTTCTACCTATCCATCATCCATGTACAGTGTCATCCAAGTACGCCCTGACATTTCGATGACAGTGTAGTGGAGCACTATCTTGGTAGGTAAAATACCTAATCGCTAAACATCCCTTGAATTGCAGGTAAAACTGATGTTTGTAACATATGGAGATGCATTATACTTGGACGATGTATAGGTAGAAGAGGTGCCATTGAGTACCCACCATGGTCTCCAGACCTAACACCTCTGTACTTCTACCTTTGGGGTACCTTGAAAAGTGAAGTTTATAAACAGAAGTTAGCTACACTGCGCACATTACGACAATCTTTTGAGACATCGTGCATAGCCATCACGCCAGGTACACCAACTGCCGTAGTTTGCTCAACAGTCCAGCGGCATCAACGCTGTACGGCTGTTAACGATAGTCGTCTTGAGCATTTAAAATGATTCGTGTGACTCATCTGACTGTCATCATCTGTTAAGAAAATATTGCACTACACAGCCATTCAAGAATTACAATTCTACTTCAATTTGTTCCTTAGATATTGACCATCAAAGAGTGAGTATATCATTTTGGAGCTCTTTGTATTAATGGTGTACAATCCCGCAACCAGATGACGATATGCAATATGTTTAGAAGAGCACCTGGACAGGTGCCTAATATAGAAAAATTATATTATAACTGCAGTCGGCTCAATGTAAGAAAGGAAGAGGATGTAGGACTGAGAGGAATGTAGGACTAATGGGTCGGATGAAAAACGCATACTTTTGTAAACACATATCTTTGACCAAAGCATATTATCCATTGAGTACGTCCAATTATGTACTGTTGATGCATCGCAACAAAACTGATGACACGGTATAAGGGCAAAGGGGATCTTTTGCTAGGCACATCTATCTTTACCCTTCACACTCGCCGAGTCCACTCATTTAGGCTGTTGACATCACAAGTTGCAATTCTCGTTTGAGGACAAATTATTATTACACAAATATATTATAGAGCTAGTTTGGATTAATAGTCTTCAGCTGTGATCAATAGGGGCCAAGTTAAACGTAAAAATTGTGCACCAAATGATTTAAATAATATTACACCAAAGCTTAGACAGACTATCAGTGAAGGATAACATTGATAAAGGAAATTAAGAAATAAATTAATAAAGTTACAAAAAAAGATAAGACCAGCCTAGATAGTTATTCTGATGCATTGCGTATTAATTTTATGTAAAGTATTTTTTTGGCCTGATTATCGACTGAGGAACTGTATAGCGAAAACATAACCTAAAAACCAAACACCTTAAGGTTGCGTTTTTCTGTTGATATCGGAACATTGTCAAATTATTATAAATAATCATATAATATTAAATAACAAAAGTATTATATCTTATGTAACTGGACATTCGGTTACATATGCGCGTGCGATCCCTAAGGGACACGTCGTGGTCCTTAAGCGAATGAATCTTGTGCACATGCGTCGAACCCCTACTTAGATCATCGATCGAAGGAAATCGATCAGTGATGCCAGGACGTGGGATTTTTTCCCACGTGACAGCGTTTGTGCGCATGCGCATGTGACGTCACAGCTCGACGGCGATTGTTTCCATGGACGTATCTATGTGCAACAGTAGATACGTGTAAGGGGCCCTAATTTCTATCGTATTTCAATTGTCACGGGGGTCTAATGATACCCCATATTTGAGTAAAGTATATACGTTACTGAGAATTAGGTAGGGCACAAGAGTGGGAAAAATCCCACGTCCTGGCATCGATCTGATCGATGCGGCACACGAGCAGTGATGCCAGGACATAGGATTTTTCCCACGCATGCGCACTACATAATCCTCAGTAATGTATATACTTCACTCAAATATAAGGTATCATTAGACTCTCGTGATAATTGAAATACGGTAGAAATTAGAGCCCTTTACGCGTACCTACTATTGCATATAGATATATCCATGGAAACAACCGTGGTCGAGCTGTGACGTCGCATGCGCATGCGCACCAAGGCTCTCACGTGGGAGAAAATCCCACGTTCTGGCATCACTGCGCAAGAGAGTAGCAATTTTTATCTGGTGGCTGAATAGTAAAGACGCGTTTAGGAAGCATAAGGCATTTGGCATTTTAAATCGTTCAGATTTTATGAGAGAATTGAAGTGTGCACATTGGCACAGTCGCTTCACGGTATTTAGTATATAAATAAAGGTCTTGCTTGTATTCGGGTGCGAGAATTCCAGGCCACACAATTTTATTCATACCCGACTATCCTTACTGACCCACACACGGCACCTCTGAGACAACTTAGCTCACTACAGCACGTACTTGTCTCAGATATGGCGTTTCCGCCGTGTCTGGTAAAGTGCGTTCAGGTGGTGTAGTGCTCGATCGATTCTAGGCGGTGTCGGTTCGCGGTATGGTTTTGTGACCCGATCATCTGGTGGAGAACTTGCTCATCTCACTACAGTCCCTGTCGATTCTCCTAGCGGTTATGTATCGCTGATCATTGACCATCGTCAGCGACCGTTTCCACTAATCGCATTCCCGTCCCAGATGGCACGCGAATAATCCCTGGTGCATATTCGGGCGTCGTGGGAATACTCGATCCTCGGATCGCTGAACCCACGTACGTTGGAAGAATATTCCCCAGAAGCCTGACCCTGGGCCTAACTCTCCTCCTCCCGCATTTGCGGCCGGAGAGAAACGGTTTTCCGGTTTTCGCGACAAGAGGGCATTATTCCTCACTCGTGTCGTCTTGTAGGAACGCTGATAATAGTCTTATAGTCTTGACCGCGAGAGGATTTGGATCGTAACGACTATATTTTGCCACCAACGAGAAGTCGAGCGGGGGAGAGGGGGAGATACCTTTTCTTTTTTAAATTTATTTTTCGGCAACGACTGCGAAGATCATTTGGCCTAGGACCTACTGTTTAAAGTGGATTCCGAACCACCAGAGTTACACGGTATACATATCACATAGAAAAACCAGAGGTGATGGGCGGGGATTCAAACCCGGGCAGACCCGGGTTTGAATCCCCGCTCATCACCTCTGATCTTTCCATGTGATATTTATATTGTTGCTCTGGTAGTTTGGAACCCATCTTAACCAGTTAACTGCGTTCGACGTGTATACACGTCAGTCCTAAATTTTCTTTCCACGCAGTTTACCCTTATACTCATAGTGTAAAATAAAAAATTATTATTTACCGCAAGATCCCATTTGCAGAAAAACTAATGTCTTATCGAATAAAAATGTAATTCTTCCTTACGTTGCTTTACATCCATCGTAAAATCATTCCGCGTCTCATTCCTGCCTTACGTTCCGCGATAAATTCAGCAGTTAACTGGTTAAATAGTAGGTCCTAGGCCAAATGACTCACTCTAGGAGTGAATACATTGTAACAATAATATACGCATCATTGTCGTTTAAATAAAATATGTAGACACAGGAAATCGATAATTTGTTTCATGGCACCGCGAGGGTAGCAAGAACTTGGAATGTGACCATGGCGGTGACAAGCGATAAAAACCAACTGGCCCTGATTTATTGACCCTATAAGCCACTTGTACTCGATTTGCAAACTGCGCAGAGATGTATAATTATGGTTGTTACAATACACATTTACATATTCATTTATATTATTCATAGAACCGTCAAAACACAACATTATAGGATCTAATATAATTTATTACTGTAATATATATAGTTGTTCCTATTTTATACGGAACGTGCCCAATAGTCTTACAATGAAAATATAAATATTTTTAGTGATCTTACATCGGGCGCATAATAACAATATATAAATATTATTATCATAGATATTACTTTATTTGCCACTGGTCTGTAAAAAAGAATTATCAGATGTTATTAATTTTTCATATGTAGGCGAGCGTGAAAAAAATGCAGGCCATCAGGTAATAGCTGGATCGAAAATTTAACTCGAGACCTTTCGCTTTTCGGCCGACTGATCTACCAACTAAGCAGTCCAAGTCCTCTGACCAAATTTTCTACTCGTCACTTAGGTTTTTATTCAAATAAAGCACAGCTTAGTGCAGTCTGATCAATACAGAATATATTATTACTGTAATACCCACAACTCAAGATGCTGTTGCCTTTTCTGTAAATCGCACGTAACAACATAAGGAGGAACTACGTATGGAATCATGAAGTATAACAAATAATGAATATGTTTCTTCTCCAAATTTTGTGCACGAACTCTAAAGTTTCGCGACTTTCTTAACAATGATCGCCTTTTCTATCAATTCCCTAACGAGAAGACCACTCGCATAAGATATAATACTTTACATCACATTCCACTCATACTTGTACACTCCGTCACATTTATTCTATTACATTACCAAAGAAAAGAAGAAGCATTTACATCTCAGTTATTACGTATAATGGTTTTGTAACATTGTTCCACTATATTGGATCCATAAACAACAAAAATTTTTTTGGCCGCCTGCTCCGTCTTTTCATCTAGGTCGTAATTAGGATGTGTCGAATTTTCTTTTTTTTTTCACCTTCATTTTGGAATGCTGTAACGCATAACTGGCTTCACCAAACACTGACAATACTGACAAAGAACTTTTTTTAAAGCGTGCCGTATAGTATGACTCGATACGATGTATACATCGTGAGATATGGGTCATCAATCACATCTAGCAAAAAGACGCTCAGAACTTTTTACTTCACCTAGTATATATTTGTTAATCAAACTTTGACCAATACGCCAATATCGGTAATACCGTGTAATAAAGTAATTTTTAAAAGCTGTTCTTATCTTTCAATATATTGTATAATATAATATATTCGACCTAAGGGAGCATCATCGAATTAGTAAGAAAAGTAATTTTTTTCCACAAGGGGCGGTGGACTAAAATAGATTGAGAACCTATGTTTTAGAGCTACTGTAAAATCTCCATAACAGTAATTTTAAAGCACCCTCCCAAGTGTCACTGAGCTGCTTTTACGCCTATGCTATCTACATTGAATCCTGCCAAGCGTGTGATATGGCACACATTTCGTTACCCGGTAAAACTCCTTCCAAAAGAATTCACGACATAACAATCCCTAATACAAAAATGTAACTTTTTCAATGCAACTTTTTTTTTTAGTTAAAATGCTTATTAAGGTATTGATGAGATTTTGTTGGTAAAAGTGAGACTAAAGACGATATAATGACAATAAAATTCATTTGTCTACCATTTTGTCGAATGTACTCTTCGCTTATCTATAGACCACCGATGTAGACTTACGCTTCTGCGTTATTAGCTGAATATATAATGTCTCCTTTTTTATTAGCGTCAATCAAATCGTGCCGTCTTTCTCGCAAATCTTATTCAAATTATGCTTCTCTCCTCATAAATTCCCCTTAAACTCTGTCTTCCAGTTAATAAATGGCACTCAGGTGTAGTCTTTTTGTTTTTATTACCGTAGCGCGGCTTATGCATTCAGAAGAAATTATGGTTGTAATTATATCGGGTTTGATCTTATTTTGGTTGGTAAAATCTTATCAATATTTTATAAAAATTTTTAGGTAAAAAAGAGTTAAGTTAATAAAATTGTTATCGATATTTTTTAGACTGTTTTTAAAATGTTTGGCTTGCCTTTTTTGTTGTAGTCGTCTTTGTTTTGGAAAAGGCTAACCTCGATTTTATAAACGTTTGAAATTTTACCTAAGCAAAACTAACGGAAACGTTGTCGTTTCGTGGAGTTTGTTGTATTCTCCGTAAGTACGGGAATCTTAACACTTTGCAACTTGTGGCATTAACAGCTTAACCGTGGGGACTCGGTGAACATCAAAGGCGTGTCCAACAAGAGACTCCCTTTTCTCCTGGCCATAGCATCGGTTTTCTTATGGTGCGTTCACAGTATATGGTTGTAGGTAACTCCAATACATGATTTAACAATCTATCACAGAGTAATCATAATTTCCTTCTTACCAGAAACATTTTAGTGCTATACAATTTTTTCCATCCGTAAGTGCGTTTTTAAAATATCACAATAAACGAATAAAAAGATTATATTTGTAAGGTATTTCAGTGAAATCTTACCAATATCAACTGTCCAGGATAAAACATTTACGATATAAGTACAAGAATAAGACTTTCATGTATTAGTTATATTCGTTATGCAGTGCTGTTTCTTCGGTGGAATTCGAAACATAATAATGATTTTGTAAAGATTAGTTTCACAGGTAATCCCTAAGCTTCCGTTGAAAATGCAAGTGGCGTTTCCAAGTGACCAACCGGGTAATTAACGTATTAATAATAAAAAAATACAGCTTTATTGTCATTCTACTGAGCAAAACACAATATGTTATGTATAGAGTAACGTTCATAGCTGGCTCATTGTTGCTATATATTATGTAAACTTTCTTATCTAATTTAAGGATTTCAGATATCGTGTTAATTCTTTGCAGTAGAACAAAAATATTGGAGAAAAGCATTATTTAGTTAAACAGTTCAAAGAGCCTAATAGTGTGATAACGAATAATTGTTTTCTAGGCCATCCCTTTCGATATTTTAAAGTCACCGATGTTTCTTTTATATGGAACGGTATATTTTCAATACAATATTCTAACAGCGGGCATCAGAATAAATTAAAAAATACGTCCCATATCTTTGAAGTGATCTTGAATATAAAATATATTAAACATTGAATATCAAGAATGTACAGAGAAAAGAAAGGTCAAAGAACAAAGGGCAAATGTTGGCAATACAATAGAACTTGTGTGCACACCAGAACTGATTTCACTCTTCTTTATTCGCGATTTACATGGCCATTACAGATCTCCGCCCTTACGTTTGTTACTACGTATCTTTCACCATTCGCGGATTACATTTTCTGTAACGCATTTTTCTCGTGGTTTCGTATCTCTATTTGTATCAATTCCACCGATGAGCACGCAAATGCCGCACGGAAATATTCTGCATGATGCCAAAATGCTTACACAGCCATTTGACCCTCCGGACATCAAATTTAACACATTCCGTGCCGTGTATACCGTTTATGATACACGTTAAGCTTGATCCTCAGGGCACGTGTACCGTAAACGGTACACACGGAGGTATATATCATTAAATGTGCTGAAAACATACATTTTATGACAAATTTAATTCTGTGAAATATATTTCGCCTAAAAGAATGACGCATTATAGAAAATGCAATACAAAACAAAGTATATAAATTTGTTTAATAGCTATATATATATACGATAATTAATAATTACGTGTTATCTCAAATAATGTTATCTCCGTGTATTTTCCTACTCCCTCTTTTGGTAAATATTTTATTTCCCTCGTTTTTTACTTAACAAATTCGAATACAGCAGCTTTTTTGTACTACTCGAAATGTTTCGTACTTACTGACTTTAATAATGGAATTGATTGCAGCGCTACGTGTATCCAAAATGGTACACGATGTGATTATTACTCTAAACAAGCTAATTACTTATGGATCGATGGAGTAATGAAATGTTATGTGATAATATATCGGTTTTTAGTGAAAACATCGAATAGCCTGCACGACAAATTGGGCAAAAACGGTTTGGCATGGAACGTGTTAAATACTTAGAGTCGAAATATCTGAAATATATTTTATTATAGATCTAAAGTAACGTTCGCATTTAGGTCTGAGTTAATATCTGAATTTACATTTATGTTCATATTCAAATTTAAATTAATGCCTGTATTTAGTACGAATTAATATCTTAATTTAGACACATGTTAGCATCCAAATTTAGATCTACATTAAATCTTTTTTTTTTTAATTCATTTTTCGGCATCGACTGCTAAGGTCATTTGGCCTAGGACCTACTCTGTTTAAGGTTGGTTCCGAACTACCAGAGCTACGGTATACATATCGCATAGAAAAACTAGAGGTGATGGGCGGGATTTGAACCCGGGTCTGCCGCGTGGCAGTCTGAGCCTCTATCCACTACATCACCCTAGCTCCTACATTAAATCTGTATTTAGAGCTGTATTAATGCATGCATTTCAATCAGAATTACTATTTAAACTTAAGTGTAAATCGATGAATACTAAATTTCTTGGTGTTTTAATATGTGAATTTCCATGATAATTGATAAAAAGAATTTAGTCGAGAAATACATCCGAGTAAATCCGAAAGTGACGGTGTCGCGCGCACTTCCATTGGATCCCGGAGTCTCTTTACACAGACTAAAGGAGGTCGAAAGGAAGAGAGTACTGATACTGCGGGAGGACTTGGAAGGGAGTGGCCCTAATGGGATATCGATATATTCATGAAAGCTCCTCCTCAACCTTCTTCAATCCCAGATAATTGTTTCCAACCCTTTTCTAATCCCTCGCGGATATTGGCTATGCATCATAATGAAAGATTGTATGTTTATAAGATATGTATAACTGATTTCAAACGATTTATACTTATATACATATATATATATATATATATATATATATATATACATTCATTTATATAATACTTATGTATATTTAAAATTACATAAGAGCAAAGATCTTTTGTTTTATCAATTCTATCTTTTGTTTATCTGCATATTTGTTATCCATTAACACGGGAAAATAGGCAGCACAAACATTTTGATTTTTTTTTCACCTTTTCAGATTTTCAGAGAATCTTAATATAAATATTAGAAAATGTTCCCTTCTTGCTACTTTTTGGTTCGCATAGTGAAGTCATCCCTTAAAGAAAGGCGTTTTCTTATCATATCACATAACTTGGAAACTATAATTTATGTAAAAAGATCATTGAGATAAAAATTAAATAGTATTTTAATACTCTAACAATCTGTGTAGAACATTTTTAAAAACTTGGTTTTAAAATAAACTTTTTTATTTAAAGAATGTTTTTAAAAAGTTCTCTACACAGGTTGTTAGAGCATTAAAGATTATTCAATTTTTATCTGAACACTTTTTTTATGTACATATATTACAGTTTCCAAGATATATGTTATGATGGAGAAATGTTGGGTTTCCTTCAAGTGAAGTTTATAAAAAACCAAAAAGTAATAAGAACGGAAAACTGTCTGATTCTTATGTCGAGTTCTTCTGTAAACTTCACGACTCACTGTTAAAGTTACTGTACCACGATTCTAATTATGTTTAAGTCATTGTTTTGAGCCAGCCGTCAGTTACATCGTAACATCTTATTCGGTCTGAATACTTCTTATTTACACAAGGAATCAATCATTTGTTCCGTGATACTTCAAGGGGAGCAAGAAAACTTGTAATATGATTGTGGCGGTGCCAAGCGGCATAAGTTTGTACAGATTTATAGAACACATGATCAACCTAGCGCTATTTACAAACTACGTATAAATGTATAATTATCGATGCTGCAATATACATTAACATATTTGATTGCATTATACATAAAAACGTGTTTTTGAAAATAAGAAATTAATAGTTTGTCCACCATCAGTATCGCGTAACTGCCTAATTCAATCCTTTCAATCAATTCATATTACGAAATCCTTATAAGTAATAACTCTGAAGCAAAAGTTTCTTCTTGAAAGACATTCCTTCAGTTTTAAAAGGTAATTAATTCGTTTTCCGCCTTTTTGGACTGACAATAAGTTATAGGTTCTATAAAGTTATTTTTGCATGTTTTAATAAGTACTACAATTAAATATGTCAATGTGTATTGTAACAACCGTAGTTATACATTTTTGCGCTGGAAAGTAATTCACGCGCGTATCTATCGTAGAGTGCATAAATCAATTTCTTCTCGCTCTCCTTGACACCTTCCATGCCGCACCGATTTTTCATTACTTTCAGACTTATTTTTTATTTTCTTTCAAGCCATGCTGGGTGTATCTCGGCATTCTATTCCATGTTGGTGTTGCGAATAATGCTATAAGCAAATGCCACTGATAAACCTACCGGCGCCAAGCAAAAAGTTTAAATTACTTGGGCAGACGACATAAGCGAAATAATTTTTCTGTATTTATTATTCTAAGCCGGCACAAAAGAATGGCAATGAGAGAAACTGCAATCTGATCAGAAATATTTAATCTGCCATGCTTTCCACGGTACTACAAAAACTCTTAGATGAATCGTTTCATTCACGATGTATATCGGAGCATATGACTTTCAAACTACATATATCTTTGTCAAAATTCACTAGCCATTTACGGTTAATTCCTCAGCTATATATAACATAGTCCAACGCCGTTGTCGGTTTGGTATCGATCATTGCATTACTATCGTCTCCAGCAACAATGTTGTCCGGCGTCATGTCACAAGAAGTAACAAAGTATCGAAAGGCATGTGATACGACAGGAGACAGCCCAAACATCCTATTTTTGTATTTACATGTTATAAATATAAACCAAGATGTGTAAAAAGATAGAATAAAATTTAATACATTGAACTCTATCTCATTATAAATATATATAACACTATAAAAAAAAAATAGAACTATATGGGTTTGAAACCATTGATCCCTCTTTCGCGTTGCGATCTATTTGGACATGCTAGAAAATATCGTTAAGCTGCCTCGATGTAACAGTAGCAAGAGGAAAAAAGACAATGTGAAAACACGCAGTCATAATGATAATAAAACGATACAGATTTATTATATTTCTTACACGAAGGCGTTTCAAGGAAAGACGCAATATTTTTTCATGATTTTTTATTCTAAATATTCACTGTACTATTACGCATAATGTTAAATGTCCGGATGATGCAATTTGGCCCTTAGAATTTTACAAGAAATAAATTTGTATATTTTTACAGTTGAAAAAGTTTGTTTCACAATTTTTCCAAGAACGAGCTATTGAACATATTCAATATAGTTTTCCCAAAGATGAGCATCGCATTCATTATGGGTCTTCCTCAAATTTGTAAAAAAAAATTGTATTTCTTGCACTCAGAACTTTGAAAAGTGTATATGTATCTCTCCCCGTGTTTTACTTTTCTTTCGATAAAGGCACTTATTTCGCTGTATTTATGGGAAATGTGTTTCAGACTTTTTGCCCGCAACTTCGAGAGAAACACATAATAATTGTAATATTCGTATTTAGAAAAATTCTGCAAACAAATATATATTGCTTAAATTTTTAAAAAACGGTTAAACAAAAAATGTCTTGCATGTAAAAGTTTGCATTTATTTTTGAGAAAATTTCAGCCGACTTTTAGAAACTGAAAACATACTTTTCTCCTGACACGTATAAAACATCTTCATAACAAAAATCATAATCATTGCACCTTTGCTTCAGGAAGTCTAAAACAGGAATTTGCAGCTTTTGTCGCATCGATTCGTCTCTTTCTACGCGAGGTTTCTCAATTTTTCCGTAAGAGATCCTCAGAATCAGGAAATACTCAGAATCTGGAATACGACCGTGGCGGTGTTAGGCGGCTGGGACTAATCGGTCTAGATTTATACTCTGTGATCGACACGCGCGCTATTTACAAATTGCGCGGAAAGTATAATTATGGTTGTTATAATACACATTGAATTGTTTAATTGTATTATTCATAGATTCGTGCAAATACAACATTATAGAGCCTAATATAACTTATTGCCACTCCAAGAAGGTGGGAAACGAACGAAATATCTTTTAAAATTGAAAAAATGTTCTTAAAAAAAAACTTTTGCATCAGAATTATGACATATAACGATTTCGTAATATTAATTGATTAATTAATTGTTTCAATGTAAAATAAATTGTAGTTTAATCAAGAACCGTGCCATAACCCTGAAAAGAACCATTTTACAACTTTGAAAAAGTGTATTATAGCTCTGAAAAGAAACAATTAGTAATCAGTCCTCGCACATTTCCTTGACTTAAACTTCTTAATCGATAAATGTTACGAAATCATTATCTGTAATAATTTTGATGCAAAATTTTCTTCTAGAAGGGCATTTCTCTAATTTTAAAAGATATTTCGTTCTTTTTCCGCCTTTTTAGACTATCAATAAGTTGTATTAGGCTCTATAATGTTGTATTTCCACGTTTCTATGGATAATATAATTAAATATGTCAATGTGTATTGTAAAAACCATAATTATGCATTCCTGCGCAGTTTGTAAATAGCACGCGTGGCGGTCATAGAGTCTATAAATCTGGGCCGATTGGCCCCAGCCGCCTGACACCGCCATGATCGTATTCTAGCTTCTCCTTGCCCCCCTTATGGGGTCGTGGAACAAATTAATGGGTCCGTCTGTACAATGGCAAAATGTGAGCCTGGGAAATGGCGTCACCTAACCTATCATACGTAAAATTACTCTTTATGAATGATAAATATCTTAAATTATAATAGACAACAAACTTGTTTTATTTTAATCTAAGTAAATGTTTCATAGAAAAATTCTACTAATGCTAGGGATCCATACTATAGAAGAAATTGAGAACTACTGGTCGGTAACATGAAAACTATTTAATGTCTGTTTATTAACAACTGTAACGTACTTTAATTTCTAAATTTATCACATTGAATTGTAAACGACATGGCATGCATCTTTTTTCTTATACGATTGCTATTTCAGAACGTTGGACACTTAGTCTAATGAAATGTTAGATCTACTCTATATCTCGTCTGTGAATTTATACCCTACCTTACCGACCGCAGAGAACAAACCATTCACGCCATCTGACAAAAAGAGTGGCAAATAAGAAAACGAACAATTCGTATTGGTTTTAATAACATTTTTCTTTTATTATAGTCTTAAATTTGAATTAGTATAGTTTTAAATAAATTACAAATACAAAAAAGGCTGCCATCGTGTACGGAGCAAATTTTATCACAGCAGTTTATTGAGCATTAATTCCGAGCACGTTTCACACATATAATATTAGGGGGATCGAAAAGTAATGTCGTTTTTGCGCATGTCGATATTCGTTTGTTATTTATCAGCTCACTGTGTACTTCAGAGACGTGCAAATACATTTTAAGCGTAGCGTGATTTGTTTACTCGTAAATAGTTAAATCAAACATTTTATTTTGCAATTTATAGCGAAAGGGCAGACCAAATACCAGAAGAGGTACATTTCCGGCATTGTTTGCTGTTTGAGTTTCACAAGGGTAGTAACGCAACAGATGCTTCCAAAAACATTTTCGATGTTTATGCAAATGGATTAGACGTTCGTAAATGCCAAAGGTGGTTTTCTCAGTTCAAATCCGGTAATTTTGATCTTACCGACTCGTATCGATCAGAAAGACTAACGACTTTAGATCACCAACGACGACATCGAGTAAATGAATCTTTAATTGAAAAATGGTCAACGATTGTCACCGGAAAGGGGTCATTCTGCAACACGATAATGCAAGACCGCACTGTGCAAGACGAACCCTGAAAAAAAATTAATTAATTGGGGTGGAAGGTATTGCCTCAGCCACCATATTCGCCCGATATTCCGCCATTAAATTTCCATTTACTCCGATAGCTACTACAGTTTTTAAGTGGCAAAAAATGTCAATATTTGAATAATGTCCAAAATGCCATATCCAGATATTTTGCACAAAAACCAATTGATTTTAATCGATCCGGCATTAAAACTTTGTTACAAATTATCTGCTTAAATTTAATGTAAAAAAACGACATTACTTTCCAGTCCCCCTAATACGTTCGGGCATAGATGATTCGGTGAATACACACTGAATCAATAATTTGTTCCACAACCCCTGAAGGAGGGCAACGAGAAGTTGGCAGATGATCGTGGCGGTGTCAGATGGTTGGAGCCAATTGGTCCAGATTTCTAGGCTTTGCGATCGACACGCGCGCTATTTACAAACTGCGCGGAAATGTACAATTACAATACGCATTGACATATTTCATTGTTTTATTGATAGATTTGTGTAAATACAACATTATAGAGTCTAATATAACTTATTGCTAGTTCAAGAAGGTGGGAAATGTATGTCTGGAAAGAAATTCTCAGAATGGGTTTTTAAAAATCGGTTAAAATTTCCTGAGAAAGCACAGCAGACTTTCCTGTGGTAGGATTTTTTTTTTTTTGAGAATTTTTGATTTGGGCTTTGAGATCATGTTTGCCGAATTTTTCTGAATATGAATATCACAATTATTATGCGCTTCACTTAAAACTGTAGCCAGAAAAACCAAAAAGCGTTCCCATAAATTCAGCAAAATTTGCGTCTCTATCGAAGGCAAAGTGAAACACGAGCACTACATGTACACTATTCAGGGCCCTAAGTGTAAAAAATTAAATTTACTTTTTGTAAAGTGCTAAGAGCCAAACTGCAACATTGGGTCACTTAACATTATACATAATTGTGCAGAGAATATTCAGAACAAAAAATCATCAGAAAATATTGTGTCGTCCCTTGAAACGCCATCGTGTATGAAATGGAATAAATCTGAATATTAGACTTCGCGGTTTCGCGCTGTTTTTCTTTTCCCTACTACTGTTACGTCGAGGCAGCGTAGGGGGGAAATACATATAGACGCCTAAAAAATGCATGATGTTCAGAAATTTTTGTAGAAAAGATGGACTGGTATTAAGTTATTTTAAAATTTGCTATTTAGTTGTACATACCTTAAACTAATAAAGTAAATTTTTTTTATTGCATGATAAAATAAAATAGCCAACATATCACCATGTCTCTTTGGCAGGTCCACGCGCGGATTACAAATTGGCGTGAGTTCTCCACTTTGTTGTATTTGTCTAAATAAAACCGTTAAAAAAATTTTTATTACCGATATCCGTAGTTTCTACATAAACCTAAAAAAAACGAAAAAAGGTTGAAAATTGGAAGAGTTATGCTCCTTTGAATAGAAAATTTCGTATTTCAACGTCATTTTTTTCACTTTTTTGCTATAAAAAAGTAATTTTTTTATGACTTTTCAAAACAAATAGGTTCACATTGAAGATAATAATGTTATGCAGTTATGGTTAAAGTTTCATTAAAATCCATCGAATAGTTTCCAAGTGAGAGTTTACGCCAATTCCAGAAATGTAGTTTTGGAAAAAACACGTTTAAAGATTTAAGAAGTGAAAAGTGTATGATATCTGTAGCATACCGACTAACCATCGATTCCAGGACCATACAATAAGCCTTCAGCTTCCTCGTACAACTCATTTTGCTCGATTCGAAGCTCTCTGTGTAGTTTACGAGCCTCTTTGGTGAATAAAGCGGTACCAATTGGCGGTACCTGTTGATCATATCAGCGTACTTATTACATTGACTTCCAATAATTATTTGTAACTCCTGCATACTTTGTAAAATGGAAGTATGTCCTTCATTGAACAGTTTAGCAAAAACACGATGCTATTTCAACTGCTTTTAACCCAGAATTGAGGTGTTTTGGAGCTAAGTGTTCACGACAGTAGTAGTGTTTCAAGACAGTAGAATTCAAATTTTTATTCGCGTTCTGCGTATGGCCACCTAAGCATCTCAGGAATAATTCATTCTTGGATAAATCTTCATAAATTGGAAGAATATGTTTCTGCACTGTTAAATTAAGTGGTGGAAAGTGCTCAAACAAATTCAAATTTTCTGTAATGATTCTACATTTCTACCACTTGCGCCAGCTGTCTTTGTCCTCCGGGCAGTATTCATGCTGTGCATTTTCGTTCGTAGAGCATAAATGGTAATGAGTGATCATTATGTTGTTTTTCGTGTCTTCAACATTCTCCACATTTCTTCGAATAGCTAAGTTTAGTAAGTGGTTAGTTATTGCATCAAAGTATCCATCAATCTGCCCTTTCCACCGAGCTTATACGTTTTCTTTATATTTCGCAGCGGAGTATTTATTTTCCTCACGGCGAGGCCGATACACTCAGTTTTTACTTTTGGGAATTCTAAACCATTCTTTTGTTTTATCTTCAAACATTATAAAACAGGTGATATAGTAATAAAATTTAAGGAATTCTGTTGCAAGCACGAGTCTGTACCTGCTGCGCGCTCTACGACCCAAACGCAGCTCGAAAGATACGTCACTCTCGGCGACTGTAATTTCTTCAATTTTTCGAAATTGATTTGAAATTTTAGAATCATATTCTTGGACTGTCTATATACATTTCCATTTTAACCATTTGCTTTCAGAATTTTTTTTTATTACAACCATTTTTGTGCAAGATAAGAACGACTAATATTAATCGTAAAACACAAATTATGGATTGCTTTGCAGTTTTTTAAATTTCCGTTCCTTTATAGAATTGCATTATATGTATTCCTCTTTTCCAAAATTCTAGCAAGGAAAAATCTTTTCACTGAAAATCGTTCGATATAATTTATTCTCTTATGTACGTAATATTTTTCTACTTTAAAATTTTACGTACATAAGAAAACAAATTCAGCTTCTCCTTGCCCCCCTTTAGGGGTATAGGAACAAATTAATGGGTCAGTCTGTACGCAACGATATACCGTTGTTCGGTATTATGAGTTAAAATCTACCCTTGCGATTGGGCGACAGTAATGATTATCCACAGTGACAATGTAATATAAACCGCAAATCCTGGGCGCCATCTTTACTTTCTCCGCATTATCTCTGTGAGATTTCCTGTTAAACCCTGCTTAAGTTTCTGTTATATCTTTTATATCTTTGTTAAATATAGCGAGTTTTTTTTTTTTTTTTTAATTCATTTTTCGGCACCGACTTCTAAGGTCATATGGCCTAGGACCTACTGTTTAAGGTGGATTCCGAACCACCAGAGCTACGGTATACCATATCACATAGAAAAACCAGAGGTGATGGGCGGGATTCGAACCCGGGTCTGCCGCGTGGCAGTCTGAGCCTCTATCCACTACACCACTGTAGCTCTATATAGCGAGTTATTCGTTTAAATCTTGTGGCTAAATTTGATGCAGCGCACATTCTGCTCATCTCATTTTCCGCGTTCTTCCGAACCATTTTATATAAAAGTATTACGTTGGTACGTAACAAAAAACACGTAACTGGAAATATAATAAAACTGAATTCTATTTTCTTAAATTGTTCTAAAAGTGTCCCTTGCCATTTGAGCGCAGCTTTTTCATCTAGTAATGTTTAAACACGCATGAAACCTAATCTGTCAAATGTGGACAATCCTTAGTCGTCCAATAGCTGCATGCAAGATTTAATAAAATATCATGAAACAAAAAATGTGCACCTATTATTTTCCTCTAAAACGAAAGAAGCTTTTGAGATAACCTAATATTTTACATCTATATTTCGGAAATTTTTTTTGTTATATATGTATTTGTACATTTTTATCTTATACTTATTGTGTTTCTTTATATAAATGAATGAACCTGGAAATATATTTGTTCTTTTTCACATAATATATAGGTGTACAATAATAATATGAAAAAGGGAATGTGAATATCATTTTTTGGAAATTTAATACATATATACAATAAGAAGATCATTACAAAGGTTTATCTTGAAAAAAAAAAAGGATAGAATATAGTTGGGATCGAACTCATGTATTTCTTACTCACGATACAGCGGTACAACAAGTAACGTGGACAGCGCAATGTCGTGCAGCCATATTGGCAATCGAATTATCAAAATTTAGCTATTTTTCTTCGATACCTGTTGAGGTCAGGAAGCAATATTTTAAAATATTTATTTTGTAAATCATCTTTGTATAATTACACATAATTGTAAATATCAATGTCTCAAACTACCTCTTAAAACTCACTACGAAGAATAAAAATGTTTGCTTTTATAGAAGAATATTTTTGTTCTATTACTCTTCCCCAAACGAGCAGTTGAACGGGCTCAGCATAATTCTCCTGGAATGAATATCACAATTATCGTGGCTTTCCCTTGGCATCGTGTAAAAAAATTTTGTTCCTGCGTCCGGGACCTCGAAAAGTATATCTGTGGCTCTGCCCGTATTTTGCTTCGCTTCCGATAGAGGCGCTAATTTTGCTATATTTATGGGAAGCGTTAAATAGTTTTTCCGGCTACAATTTTGAGAGAAGAGCATAATAATTGTGATATTCGTAATCAGAAACATTCTGTGCACATCGTCTTAGAACTCGAATTTGGAAAAAAGCTCAAAGAAAAAATTCTTACCACGGGAAAGTCTGCATTTATTTTTTAGGAAATTTGAGCCAATTTATAAAAATCCGTTCTGAGAGTTTGTTCCAACACCTCTACAGTATCTTAAAAAAAATTCTTAAGAAATTATTACGTTTTCTCTTCAAAAGAACTTATTGAAGACTGCTTCGTCCAAATCTCCAGTCTGTGTTCCACACGCTGTTATCGTATCGATTAGTTTCTTTCTCACCTAAGTTTCTTAATTCCTCCGCTAGAGACCCCCAAAATCAGTGGGACAATTCAAGGGTATCAAGAGACCGAAACAATAATTTGTTCCAAGACCCCTGAAGGGGGGCAGGGAGAAGCTGGAATGCGATCGTGGAGGTGCCAAGTGGCAAGGACAGGCTGGAGCTGGTTTACCGATTCTACGCTCAATATACGCGCGATTTACAAACAGCGCTGAAATTCATAATCTTGCCCGGTATAATATATATTGATGTACATTGTAGCATTGTTCATAAAAACTGGTGAATATGATATTACAAAACCCAATATAAGTTATTGGCAGTATAAGGAGATGGAAAATGAGGGCATTAGCTTTAAACATTGGAAAACTGTCCTTCGAGAAGAAACTTTTGCATCTTAGTTACTTCGTTAGAGTAACTGGCAAAGCAACTGATATTAGGAAAACATACAAAGTAACTAAGATGCAAAAGTTTCTTCTGGAAGGACAGTTTTCCGATGTTTAAAGCTAATGCCCTCATTTTCCATCTCCTTATATTGCCAATAACTTATATTGGGTTTTGTAATATCACATTCACCAGTTTTTATGAACAAGGCTACAATGTACATCAATATATATTATACCGGGCAAGATTATAAATATCAGCGCAGTTTGTAAATCGCGCGCATATTGAGCGTAGAATCGGTAAACCAGATCCAGCCGGTCGCTGCCACTTGGCACCTCCACGATCGCATTCCAGCTTCTCCCTGCCACCCTTCAGGGGTCAAGGAACAAATTAATGGGTCCATCTGTACTAGCAAATTCCGAATTGACTATAGGGGCCTCAAATGGACAAATTGAAAAGCTCGGGAAACACAAGCGCGCATTAACTAAATAATGCCGTAGCATGGTAAACGATTGCCTGTGCTTATCTTCCACTTTATCGGCATCACAATGTATGTCGCTCGCTAGTCTCGTGACTCATCACTTTCAATGTCTCGCACTCGTTCCCGGGGCGACTTTCTTGCACAGACGGACCCATTAATTTATTCCCTGACGTATCAAGGGAGACAAATAAAAGCTGGACTATAACAGGGGCGGTGTGAGGCGGTAGGAACCAATTGGTCCAGATTTATTCACTCGATGATCGACACGCGCGCTATTTACAAATTGCACGGAAATGAATAATTATGATTGTTCCAATACACATTGACATATTTCATTGAATTATGCATAGAAACGTACAAATGCATCATTATAAAATCTAATATAACTTATTACTAGACCAAGGAAGAGGAAAAAGAATCATCTTTTAAAATAAAAAAAGTGTCCTTTAAAAACAAACTTTTGCATTCGAGTTATTACGTATAACGATTTCGCAACATTAATTATTTGATCAACTGTTCCAAAGTAAAATAAATTATGATTCTATCCAGAAACGTGCAACAGCTATAAAAAAAAATAATCATTTCACAGCTCTAAAAATGTGCATTATAGCGCAGAAATGAAGTAATTAATAACCAGTCTTCACATAACTAATTGATTTAATCCTTTCAATTAATTAATGTTGCGAAATCGGTATACGTAATAACTCGGATGTACAAAATTATTCATAAAGGACATTTTTTCAATTTTAAAAGAGAATTCTTTCTTTCCCACCTTCTTGGACTAGCAATAAGTAATATTAGGTTCAATAATGTTGTGTTAGCAAGTTTTTATTAACAATACAATAAAATATGTCAATGTGTATTATGATGACCATAATTATACATTTTTGCCCAGTTTGTAAATAGCGACAAATCTGGACTAGTTGGTCCCTGCGGCCTGACACCGTCACGGTCATATTTCAAGTTTTCTTTGGTGCTCTTAAGGAGTCGCAGGAGTCAAAAAAATGATCGATTCCTTGCATATCTATGTAGAACAACATTCATAGAATGATTATTGTGTCCGAAGTGAGGTCTTTAAAAATTTATAGATAACGGTGCATGTAACTATCCATGGCAATTTCTGAAATCAAAAATATCTTCAAACTATAAGACAATAATTTCAGTTGCACGTACGGACTTAAAACAACAAAATTCTTAACAAATACTGTGTGTTTGGGGAAAAAAATGATAATAATCAGTGTATGTATGTATTTCATAACTTTCCCCTAAGGGTTGCAGTTATGTTACAATTGCCTTACATATCATCATTCAATGTCTCCTTCTTTGTTTTACACTTATTTACACTTAGCCTACTTACACTATTTCTTTATACTATTCCTTATTATTATGACCAGAACTCAGCCTTTCACTGACACCTGCTCTTCCTGCCTCTCTCTTTATTTTTCTACCTTTACCCCTTCTCCAGGACTTCCATTTCCTCTCGCTTTGACTTCCTCATTATACCCCTCCTCCCTCAATCCTCCTCCTATAAATGCTCCTATGTTTCTTCCCCCAACCCACATGTCCCATATCTTTTACCTTCCTCTCTTGTCCAATATCTCACGTTCTTCGCCTCATTCCCCATTTTGCATCTGATTACCCTCCACCATTTACTTTATCTCCATCACGTTTTTAAATACTCTCGTATCCCTTTCATCCTGACCTCACTGTACCTTATGTTGTACTTCGACTCTCCTATCTTTCTCCATCTAACCCTCCACGATTTTCTCGAGGGCTTTTTCCCTTTCTTCTTCCCTTCTTTCTAATATCTCCCTTATCCTTATCCCTTTCTGGTCCAACCTCCACCTTTACCAGCTCTTTCCCTTACTTCCTCCCAACATGTATTTGCCAACACCCCCCCCCCCTTTCCTCTGAAACCTTTCCTCGTACCCCTAACACCTATTCGCGGCCCTAATCTCCAAACCCTTCCTCATTAACTCCTACCTTAGTATATATACCGGTATTTCCCTCCATACCCAAATCACCTATTGCAAATATCGCACATGTAACCTATCCAACCTTTTTCTCTCCCCATCCCCATATTTTCACCTCATAGTTTAACACTGTTCATACCAATTTATCGATTAGCTATACTCTTCTCGCCTAGTCAGCGGCGAATCTTTTTTTTCCAATTCCTCTTAGCCTTCCCATCACTGTTGCTGATGTGCGCCTCCTGCCCTCCATTTTTTAAAAATATATAAAATAGGTTATTTCTTTTACTTCCTTTATCCTCTTCCTTTTCCACCGCCATCTAGTCGTCTTCTCCTTCCCTCTCCCTTTTCCAAACCTTATAACCTTAGGTTTCTCTATATTTAAGTTCAATTTCCTATTTTTTAAATACCCCTCTAACTTCTCCATCAACCTTTTCATTCCTCCTTCTTCCTTCGCCAGTAGCACTATATCGTTCGCGTATTGTAGAGCATGTACTCTTTCCCCATCCACCCTGACATCTCCTGACTTCACTTTACGTAAGTCTTCCTCTAGATCTGCGATTAAGATATTAAATGGAATTGGGCTCATCGGGCAGCCTCACCTTAGGCTCCTCACGGTCCGGAAAACCTTTCCCTCTTCTTCCCCCACCATTACTCTATTCCTCGTCTTTCTCATTCACTGTTCTAGTCTCTTCATCAACCCCTCCCACACCTCCCTTTTTCACAACGCCTATATCAACACCCTTGTATCAAGTTCACCGCGAATACCACTAACTTACCTCCTTTCCTTCCGTCTGTTCACCAAGTAGTTCAATACATGTATGTTGTCTATCATCTCCCTCCATTTTCTATATTCCACCTGTCCCTCTGGTATGATTCTCCTTCCCTCCACCTCCTCCTTCAGCCACTCCTCCTATACTGCTGCATACATCCTATACAATGTCGGCATCACCGTCACCAACTCGCTAATCCCTTAGTACCTTGCGCTTCTCCTTCTTCTTCACCGGCACCACCAACCTTTCTTTCCATATTTCAGACCCTCCTCCAAACCCTTTTTTTCGTAGGGGAAATCTTCATAGACTCCCCGGCTGTCTGGGGAGAGAGTCGGGGTGTGGCGGATTCTTACAGGCTAAAACCAGGGTGGTCATCCTATGCATAATAAGGGGGGCACCGGGAACTGCAAACAACACATCCGATGCCCCTCTACGCTGCGCCCCACGGGGCCGCCGTGTTAGGAGGGGCCTTGAGGACCCTCCACTCGAAACATCCAGTCTAATTTAACGGCGTTGCGCGGCCGCCACACAACTTTCCCCCTCCCCGGACAGTTGCGTGCAATGGATCCCTGACGGAGGCCATAGGACGCCGCCCGACCCTCGAGGCGCTCCTGGAGGCGATGATCGCCTCGCCGGAGGGCTAGCGCGCCGCGTCGGCCTTCTGCGAGGAGGTCTTGGCCCCCAAGGAGCTAGCCGAGAGGGAACGCGAGCGCGCGGGACGTCGCCGAGGACCAGCGGCGGCGGCCGTGGAGTCGACCGACTCCGAAGAGGACGCTCCGATCCAGGAGCGAGGAAGCC